>JAHZMZ010003772.1:0-47930 GCA_027743805.1 Lepidocyrtoides sp. E14 | reverse complement strand
CTTGTCATGTTCCTTTAGTATGACAGTTGTCTCTCCCTCCGTTATACAAAAATTTAACAAAGTAATCCCTTAAACTTGTTCAATGCTAGCATTAACGACATATATACAATTTATGGAGTCAGGGCTCCTTCCAAGCTCCCCATGTTGCTTTTTTCCTTAGGACAAAATGACCTCTTAGCTCTCTTATGAATGGTAGATGTGCTCAATGATGCCAAACAGCTATATCCTCAGAAATTCTATTCATTTGTGAAACTGACATTCAAAATTAAACAGACGTCAAGAAGAAGAAAGTCAATAAAAAGTGTGACTAGTCTGAGCTGTTTTTGCTAAATTACATGCATATTTTAAATGATTATCTTATGGAACACAGTATTTTTTGGTAGGCAATTTTTTCACAGTGCTTTTTTGGGTCTGCTTTAACTCAAGCAAAAAGGATGCCGAGAAATTGAATATTGCGCAATGTATCCATTTTAACAAGGGAGTGCTTTACGTGTGTGCTCAGTGCTGGCTGCTGCAATATGTGTTTGTACATGTTGTGTATTATTATGCGGCGTTTCGATGGGTAATACGGCGTAGGTAGACCAAGGGAGAAAGTCGTAAGAACATAAGCTTAAGTGAAAGATAAGGAAAGATAAAACCCATATGGATGGTATACATAGAGAATGGTTGATGGCGGTACAAAGTGTGTAAAAGCCTATTGGGCTTTTTTGCTCCAAATATCCAGGAAAAGCGGATAAGCAGCACTACATACTTTCTTGCGTACTTACAACTTCTCAAAAAGATCCATTTTTGTCCACACGGATCCCTAGAGATGACGTGGATTATGGATGATCCGGTCGTTGAGAGGTTAGTTTTCTGATGGAAAAGGGAAGAGCGTGGGTGAGCACTTCTAAGAACAATAGTAAAAAGGCAAAAATTTGTGGGACTTTCAAAAAGTGGACGTTTAAATACTATGCGATTTTATATATTGCATATTTTTAAAGTACGACAGCACTTTTATCTGCTTTCAGATTCCGAGAATAGTTTGAAAATATGGGTGGGAATGAGAGCGTACTAAAAACGGATAAAGTGTTTTCGGAAGATTCCGCAGACGAATACAAATGTTGTACTTATGCTGTGTGCTCAAAGGATTACAATGATTCTCTGAATAGTTAATACGTGCCCTTGAGTTTTTGGCCTGCTTGCATAATGTGATGAAACAGACGACGTCAACATTAAGTTTTGAAATGCTCGTTTATTTCGAACAACATTCTGCCAACACTACTTTTTTTGTCTACTTCATTGCATATACACTTTATCGCTCGTAGAATGGAATTTCGCAAAGTGATGGGTAGCCAGTGCAATACAATGTTATTTCTACTTTCTAAACACAAGTAAATTCCACATACTTATAACGAGATTAAGTTTACACTTTGAGCATGATGAGATGAGCTTCCCGAAAACTTATTATTTCTGAGACTTGAGTTACACGCAACGATGGATTCGTTCACCAAGTGTGTGACATGATTAAATAGATTCTCATTAAGCCGTACCTGATCCTACATCTCATTTATTTTGAAACAAATCAGACAACATTAGGCAATTCTACATTTTTTACGTCTACACACGTACACGTGCCCGAGTCTGGAAATATTTTATATAAAGTTAGTTTTATCCATTTTGTTTCACTACACATGTTATTGATACTCGACGACAAAATGTTGTAATAATAATTATTAATACTATTTCAAACTCATTCGACTGTGATTCTGGACACAATTCTATACCCTGCCTCTCACTCGACTCAAACTCATCATCAGTTTTCTTTAACCGTTTACCATATTCTCGTCATGAGCAGTTACAACAATTACTTATTGAAGCGTTCTGAAGTTTGCAGACTAAAAAACTAAATAATTAATTGAGCATCCTTGCCTTACAAAGAAGAAAATAAGTTTTCTCCACATACGTACCTGTATTTACAAACTCATTATCTGGATTTTTCTATGCTTTACAGAAAGTTCATCGTTTATTGAATTGTATTTAGATTGCATATCGAAGTAGCACATACCACATAACACTGTGCCTAGGTACTTCTCTCTGTGGGAGGTGTATGGTAACAATGACATGATGTATTTTTCTCACACAGTGAGTCACCAGTCACCCTCAGTCAGACAGGCTTGCTTTCTCCCTCGTAATTCGTTGGTAATAGCGTTTTCTAGTCTTCTCGTGCCAGCGGGCCATGGGTAGATAGAACTACAGCTAAATTATAACAGATTCCTTGGGGAATCCTCTCATTTGCAATACAGAAATTTTGCCTTTGCTGTCTGCTCAAGCTAGATTTAATTTCATTTTAATGAGTATAGCATCATACTTTTTGTGTGTTCCCTAGTGAGTTCATACAACATTTACCAGAATCATTTCTACCTACCCTTTTGAAATACCGAAGCCATGAACATCTGTGTACTATACATAACACGTTCAGGTATTTACAACCTTAAACCACACTCAGTGAAATGAACTGTAATTCAAGTTCTACAAAATCAGTCATCACCATAATACAACAAATAATTGTAGTTTTGCAACTTTCTTACGGTTACAAGCACACTACTTTCAATCTCTGGAGATTTACAAAAAGCGCCACTTTTTGTTTACAAACCACACTAATTTGTTTGCATATTCTCGCAAAAAAATATCGCTAGAACTCCATTTTTTAACGTTTAGATTTTAAGCTTACCTACTTCACTAGTCCTTCAGTACAAACTTTATTTCATGTTTGGTTTTGTAAGTAGTGGTATGCACGTGGGGATCCCAACTAATTTATTGCTCGAGAAAGGACAATTATTTTTTTTATTCGCAATTTGCATGAAAAAGTAGTAGTGTTTCCATCTGAAACTTATTCTCCGAAACTGTAATTTGGAAAATTAGACGGTGAAGGAAATGGTGTATTGGTGCGTGGAAACATCCATCCTTTTTCACTCTACAATGCGTCATATTTCCATAATTGGAACTCATCATTATTTTTAGCACAACGTACTTTCACAGTCTGAGCTACTACTTTGAATTTATTTGATTTCTTGCAAATGTTTTCACGTATTTTCGTCTTACAAAAGAAAAGAAACAAACAGCATCATCGCTTCTTTTTCTAAGAAATGAGAAGGTGGTTAGCTGGCATGATGAAATATCCTCTCTCATAGGGTATTTGTATACGGCATAGAGAAAAGTATATGCTGAATCTAAAGAATTTTAGGCGGAAAGAATGTAAAAAAGCATTGTCTACAACTCTTTGTTTTCCTTACGAAGGTTTTTCTCTTTGCTTTTTGTCAACACAAGCACGGTTCTGCACTTTTTCATTTTGAGATTGATTTTAATTTTCTCCTACTGTCTGTCTGAAAGCAACAACTTATAGTCACGTAATTGTTAAAAATGAAAGCTTTCATTTGAAAAAGTTTTTAAACAAAACATGAAATGCTTGTCATGTAATATTTTATACAGAACACTATAATGTTCCGCTCTTACAATGCATTTATATCCTCTTCCAACTCCGGCTATAATGCTTTCTTAACTTCAGCCACTTTTCAAATTTCAGGCGCAATTTTCTTCCTGTATTCGTATTACACAACTTTTTGCAAACTCCACGGTGGTGTGCTGTTGTCTGGAAATATTCTGGAACAAGTTTTGTCAGTCCCATTATGAAGGAAAAGCTTCTGCTGCATTACAGAAAATATAATGGCAATGCCACTTCCAGTGCCACTACTATTGTTGTAATCCTCGGCATGCCTCTTCTACACTGTATTTATAATACCAGTGCAGCACTGCTGCTCTTCCAAAGTAATATAGTACGGTGTAAATGGAATGACGGCATTGTCATCACTTCACGCTTGAACTGCTTGTAAAATGAAACATTCAAATCTTTTCTGAGTAGTTGGATGGAGCTGTAGATTGCGCTTAAACTTTGGCGTAATTCTTGACAAAAAAGTCAACATAAATGGCAGAGAAAAATGTTTAATGAAAGGATTCAAGCAAACGTTCGTTGTTTACACGCGCAGCACAAGAAACCAAAGTTTCTTCTACGCTTCTGGATGCATGTACGTATGTACATGGATGGCTTAATTCAAACTCATATGTCATGGCACTGGCTTCTCTTTTTTTACTTGCTTTATTTGCTGATGTACTTTAAATGTAAACATCATTTCATTGAACAATGCTGCGATTTTGGCTGGGAATTCCACTTCCATTCACAAGTAATTAAAATTCCTAATTGCTTTCACTTGGCTGGTTAAATGAGTACAAAATCTCATACATAATTACATGTTTACTTTACATACTCTCTATATGGTTCCTGTTCCAGCTCCGGTCTTTATCATCATAGTCTTGGCCTTGTCCTGGGGAAATGAATTAGCATTGCAACGTAAGAAGAAAAGAGCATTATTTCTTTGTTGATTTAGACAAAGGACCGCTTTTTGCACTAACTGAGCTAAGCAGTCTCAGGTTCCCACGGTCGGGAAGGTTGGGAGGGAGTGTGTAGAAACGAAATGCTTTTAGTTTTTTTGCATTCATCTGGTTAGGCTGTTCCCATTTACCACCCACAGAGCATTTTTTACTAAGACACGTTTTTAAATACGTTTTCATATCTTATCGACATAACTTAGGCTTATGGCTTAAGCATTTATATGCATGCATCTGTACAAATTTAGGTTCTGTGATCATAACTTCTGATTTATGGTTTAATGTTCAACTCACTTGTCGAAGAAAAAGAAGTAAAAGCACTATGTAGCTACTTGCTACTTTGTGAATGCTAATCAACTTTTGCTTTTGGTATTCTATGTTAAAATTAAAAACGCCACTGGGAAAGTCACAGATGTATGATCGAAAGTGTTATGCTGCGAAGTCTTCAATGTTTTAACGATAAAAAGTAGTTTTACTGGTAGTTTTACATTCAAAGACTCTATATTATCCTTTAAAAGAGTGACAGAGAGATATGGTGCTATCTAAACTTATGGATTGGCAGTCCCATTAAAACGAGACTACAATCTTACTTTTATTTATTGTACATATTTCATGTAAACATTACGAATGCATAGGTGCATATATCTACATCAAACTTTGTTTTTAGGAAAATGTTGAATATAATATTCTGAATAGTGATCTGCTTTGAAAGCAGCCTTAGTTTTACTCTAATTAATCGCTTGAAACTTTGTAAAACTTTTCATAGGTTTGCTTGCTAAAAAAAAGTATGCAATCAGTTATCCACCATAGCAAAGTCATGGGTACTTACTCATAGGTATGTATGTACGTACATTTTTTTCCTGCCTCGCATTAGAGCAGAACTGAATTAATTCTCATAGTCAGGTATTTTGGTGTGGATGTTTCGGTAAATTCCCACAACTAGTTTACTCAAGGTGCAGATGCTTTCTAATTTTCTTGTCTCATGCAATCACGCTTTCCAATTTTTAAAGTTTTTCTTCAAATTCCCAGTTGGGAGAATCGTTTTCGGAACTCTAGTTTTGAAATATATGCTATCAAAATTAGTTGGTAGCTTAAGTATAAATCTTATTATCTGTTGGGTACTACATCCTAACTAACTATTTTGCTAGCACGCACTCAGTCTTCTTAATGAAACAATTTCGTGGCATAAAACAACTTTTTTAACTTCTTTCTCAAGAAACAATTTGTATAGCAAAAGATGCAAACCTAATATGACGGCAACATAGATAATCTATATCGCATACTACATAAATACGTAGGAAGAATCTGCTGTTTCCTCTTGTTACAACGTCAGTTTCCATATTGTTTCTGATTATATTGCCAGATGATGGCAAGTCTAATTGTAGATGACTTGGCATTTTTCTTACTATTTTGCTACCAATCCAAGTACAGTATAAACAACTGAATCAACGTGTAATGTACACTTTTGCAGAAACCATTTTGCGCCTGAGACGTTCAGTGAAAAACTTTAGGGAGGCAAACATTACAAGATTTCATCTACAATATCATAAATAAAAATTCAGTCTTGATTACAGTACTCCGTTCACTCATTCACTTCAGCAACTCCTTACTTGATAAGATTTAGGAGAAATGGGGATTGGAAAATCATTATAGACACAGTCTTATTATTATTATCTACACTTTTGCTACAGAGTCGACCCTGCTTCCTCTGACCGATTTCACCTCATTTATAAGATTTCTGCAGAGTAGAAGAACGTAACATATCCCAAATATTTTTTGCTTGTATCTTCATACTCTGATATCTTTCCCCTTTACTTTTCGTCAAGCAAACATCTTGTTCAAGTTGGAGTCAATCAGTATACCAATCCATCGCATCTCTATATAATTTTGCTACTGCTATAGCAAAAACTTGTGTCTGCTTGCATGTGACCATTCATTTTTCTCTTTCCGTAGAAAGATGGAGAGAGTGAGTAAGAATTCCATTTCCGGCTCTCAAGGGGAAACGAGGGCAAAAAGGTATAAACCGTGTTACTCCGTACTTCAAGAGTGTATTGCATTTCTTCTTGTTATTATTACGGTACATAATAAAAGATACCTAGCCTTGCAAGAAGATCAAAAGGTATTATTCTCATGTATATTGAAACATGCTCACACTTTGAGTGGTGGTAGTGCTGTAAGCTTGAGCTTAGAAAAAACAACAATGGGATGCAGAAGGAGTGTGTTATTATTTTCTCAATGTTCATAAAACCCAAAGGACAAATATAAGTAAGCATAATAACATTAGGGTCTTATATAAAAATAATAATATGTTACTTGTGTAGCAAAGTATGTATAGGCATACAAAAAGGATAAAATCTTCCTCCCATTGCTGGAGAACGACCAAGTCATCTTACTTACAACAGGCGCCGACATTAGATTAGACGGCAAAAAAAGTAACTAGAAAGAGAAAAGGAAAAGGTGCTGAAAGAAAGTGAAAATTGAAAAGACCGGTCATTTTTTCCCCAGTAATCTTAAAAGTATGCGTACAAATAAAAAATATGGACCGAATGACTTCATTCAGCATAAATTGTTTAACATGCTTAATAAAAAATATGATACATGGGGATATACATAAAACCTCTTTTTTCATAATAATATGAAACGTTGAAAAAAAATCCACTTTCTCTTTTCCCCACAGCCACCAAAGCGTAATAGAACATATTACACAATTTTCATGGATGGAAAGGGTACTAGATTAACACATGAGCAGGCATGGTTCGTGTGGAACCTTTGTGTGGAACTGAGCCATATAACTGAAAAATCTATCTCTCGTTGCCCAAACGATTTTTCCATCCGACTGTGTGAACAAGGCTGTTACAGAGGGATGATGAATAATACGTGGTAATAAAACACATTCATATGATAACCTTGTGCACATCAAATTTATATATACGTAAGTATACTTTATGCGTGTATAGAACATAATATTATGCTGTTCAACATTCACCGCGTTATTACATCGCAAAAGAGAAGATTTTTCGCAAAGTCATCAAAAAAAGTGAAGACTTTTACATTATTATCGCTGGAGTAGCTCTCTTTTCATTTCATTCATTGTATATACACAACCATTCGCAAAGCATACCTCACAATCTCTTTATCTTTTCAGCATATTTTTTTTTCTTATCAAAAACTCCCTTCCACATTCTTACTTATATTTCTATGTGTCACTATTCTACATTTCAGTTCTTTGATAGAATAAAGACAAGCAATGTATGAAATGAGACCATGTGTACAGCATGCTCATCATCCCATTTCATCAGCTTACACGAATACACAAAAACAGTAGTAGATAGAGATAATGTGGATGTGTGGAATTCCTTGGGAGAAATATAACCAAGGAAAGAGGTAGGAGTATGTCGTCTTCATAATCATTTTTATTGTCAGTCTACTTCTTACGACGATCATCATCATCATCATGATAAAAGTATTTTGCGTAGTGGAGTGATGCATCAAAGAAAATCATCTTCCCTTTTTTATCCGTCTCTATTTTTCCTTCACTATGAGCTGTTGAAACAGAACGGTGATGATGACTTTATGGCAGGAAATTCTAGTACATTGATACATTGCAATACTATGTATATTATGTACTTTGTGAGATGAGCTGAAAGAAAGGCAAACGATGAAGTTGTTTGTGAAAGTGATACCATACTGTCTCTGATGATGTTGACAATAAGGCTCTTTTATTACATGTGCACACAGTGCACACTATTTCAAAGTGGATGATAGAATTGACTTAATCTGCCACGTACTGTTGCTGTGATATAAGGGCATTTTTTTGTATGGAAAATATACTGCTTTTGTGCAAAGTCTATCTGTCTTTTTGTTAGTTGAGAAAAACAAATCTGTACCGTACACATTACTTATTATAATACATCTTTTTACTCATTGTAGGTTATAATTTCCAAATTTTCCACACGGTTGATACCTTCTTTGATATTGTACTTTTCAATTTTATTCAGTTCTGCGACATGACATCTGAAAACAAGATCCCGTGCAAGGTTATGTAATAATTTGTGTATACATTGATTCTAAATATTGAGCGGACATTTTAAAAGTAACTATTGTTCAAAGAATAGTTATAAAACAAAGATAGCAGCCCTATTTTAATTTCCGGAAAAAATGCTTTCAGCGATATTATTAATAACATTTCATCAATGATCATTTTATTCGCTTGGTGAAGCGGTATTACTTTATTATTCTTGGAGAGCAGTCCAAGCCTCTATTGATTCGATTGTCTTCCCAGTTTCTAGCCTTTTACTGGAGCATAACAAGAAAGCTATGTACCTATTACCTTTGTATGGTAGTTTCTCTTTGCTAATATCACATCTTCTTTTATTTTCATATTTTCCAAAATATGACACAAACCGACAAACCGCATGGCTAGCCATAAAACTTCATCGCTTCATGAAAGACACAAAATGAGAGAAATGTTGAAAGGCAACTGAAGCTGAAAATGAGAAAACTAGAAATACAAATGGTTTATCTTTAATATAGCTTTTGGTTGACTCGGCTGCGATGGGGAAAACTGATTTGCAAAATTCGACAACAGTAGTGATGAGCTATTGGGCAGATCCAACCGCAAAGAGAATTTGCTCAATAATGATCCAATGTTAATTCATTGTCCGAAATTACAACACAAAAAATTGCTGTTTTGGAACAGATTCATTTCGAAATTTGATTAGGTTTTTCTAAATCTCTGTGGCAAGGGTGCAGAGATAACGTATATAGGTCAGGCTTAGAATCTTTGCATTATTATTTTCGTTGATGTATAAAGCAGATGGATTTGTTCAAAGCCGTTCACATAAGCATTGTCTCACTTCTTTCCAAGCGGCATCTGTCTAGACCGTTTTTCATTACATCGTTCAATTAGACTATGCTTTACAAAGTTTACGTTTTACCTTTTACCTTATCACAGGGTTCTCCATAGCTGTTGAAGTGAGGTATACGAATATCAAACCAATATTACAGTAAAAGATTATATGTACAATGTGAACGCTTGCTAGATAACTAACGAGAAAGCTACAGGATGAGGTAAGTTTCCAATCCGAAAATTGGAAAAGCGAAATGGATACCGTTTGCATCATAAGTAATCAAAAAAGGAATATGATTACCATGTTTCTCTATGGACCGTAATATTTATTATGAATCAAACAAACAACAGTCTGCATGATGTATATTTATGCAAAAAAATATGTTTTAAAATGTACACATCAGTCACTCATGTGAGCGTAATAGATAATAATATATCTACGAATAGTCACGTTTACATATCCTACTGCGTGTAATATCGTCTATTTATTTTTGAAATTGCATAATGTGAAATTCTCAGCATGAACCTTTCCTGGTATAGGCACAATGCTCCATGTCAAAAATAACAATATTGCCATACAGGAAGCCATAACACACTTATTTTCTCCCTTTTACTTTCCATTTGGAAAAATCTGTTTTCCTTCCTGTAGTTTTCCATTATATTTTCTTCGGATAAGAATCTTGTCTCGCTCTCTTCACCACTTTTATTCAAACATATAATGTTATTGCTTTCTTACCTTTGTGTATAGACACGTTATTAAGCATTGACATGATTCTGCTACCTACGCAAAAAAACTCTATAATAATATCTCTACTTGGGTGTGTGTGCTAAGCCAAATAAGTGAAAGTAGTGAAGTATTTTTCTCGTTTTTGAGTGGCTTCTCTCCTTTGGCTTGGCTAACTTTGACTCTTCTGCTTCTCCGGGTGTATGGATATAGTGGTAAACCTGACAACTTGAATTCGTCTCTTCTTATTATCAATCCATCCATACTTACCAACACATCTTTCCGTCTAGTTACTTTTCTTCAGTTCTGCTTTCTCCCTCTATCACCTTAATATCATGATGATAATGATGATGTGTGTCGTGTGATTCCATTCCAGTGGAATGATTCACAGAGGGAAAAAACTTATGTTGGCTTTCAGTACATTAATATATCTGTTTTTCTCACTAGTCGCAACCACAACCGCACGTCCGTATGTACTTCCCTTATTTTTACTTTCGCTATCATCGCACCACCATCTATTCTCCTTTCCCCTGTTAATATCATCCGTTCGGTGAAAGTGGGAAAACATTGTGTGAGTTGTGCACTGCCGCTTAGAAGTTGTCAGAATTGTTTATGTCCTCAATCCAAAATATTGAGTTGGAACGTTTGTACATTTTGTGATAGTTCTACTTCTACGTAGTCTGTTAGCCTTAGTTCTTTTTTCAAGTAGCAATAATTTTGTGAAAAGAAATAAACGATATATTTATGAACCTTTATTTGTTCCTGCATCATTGAATAACAAAGCTTTTACGGTAAGAGCACTCAATTTCTTTAGATATACAAGACGGTATAATTTCTTGATTGAAATATTATTGTATTGCAATCTGTCCAAACTAACACTACTTGTTTCACAATAATACAGTTTACGACTGTATGGACAGATGCACACGTCTTTGAGGAAAAATAAAAGGAAATGAGTTTCTGGCTCATTGTTAGAAACTGCTCCGATAGGAGTTGTTATTTTTGCTCCAGTGTCCGTTTGTAATCTACGTAAAACACAATGGTAAAAAAAATCTAGAATTCAAAGAAAATTAATCGATAAAAGTACTTTAATTTTTGGAAATACAAAAATTTACTATAAGGAAAAGTTTATATTCTGCTTTCATTCAAGCGAAACTACTCCTAGAGAATGAAAAGCCGTATTGCAGTTGTCGGGGCAAGCAAAAAGACTGCTACAATTTTTTAGATTCCACAGGCAGCAGAAAAAACAAAAGTCATAAATGGAAAATAATAAGACGCAGTTAATTGTAACTTAAGTTAATTCATTGTCGCTTTTCTCTAATACATGCCTTCTGTTCTATTCAATATTATTATATTTACATTTCTTCACTCAAAAGAACATTTTGTAAAAAGCATTTTGTCAAGACAGAGAGGAGCTTCTAGAAGTGTTTTATATTTTATTTCCACTTTGCCCCGAAGCTCAGCATACTCGAGTACTCTACAGAGTGTATTGCAGACATAAGTGCAATAATAATACATACAAGTTTTTCATGAAACTTATTGCATTCTACATACAGATATTTGAGTCTAGTGCGCTAAAACACAAGTAAAACTCGTTTTCTTCCCAAATGAGTTGACGATTATTGCATTCATGTCTATAAAAGAGCACTTGGTCTTGTCATTCTTTTCTCCCTCCTGTTCTGTACTGAATCTTCATCATTTATTATACTCATCTGTCTTTAGTAATCGTCCATGATGGTTTTATTTGTACAAGGGGCATAAAAGGAGAGACGATGACCAACCTACATCGCTTAAATTTGTAATAACGGTAAGAGATAAATAAATAGAGATACTGAGAGCGACAGCAGTGGAGTGAGAAAGTGAATTGACTATTATTCTCTCTATTCGTTTACTACATGCAGTAATAACTACATGCATTTGTCACGTGAATTATTATGTCGCCAAAATGCTCGTATTTGTTTTTGGAGAACCTTGTTCTTTTTCCATGAAGTACAGAGACCGTACATTCACATACTTGAGGACGTACTTAGGAATCAACTAGATTTTTATCGTTTTCTCAGCAATTTCCTCTT
Source organism: Lepidocyrtoides sp. E14 (assembly GCA_027743805.1). NCBI lineage: Eukaryota > Metazoa > Arthropoda > Collembola > Entomobryomorpha > Entomobryidae > Lepidocyrtoides > Lepidocyrtoides sp. E14. The sequence continues at coordinate 35,860 of JAHZMZ010003772.1, read as the reverse complement.
TGGTTAGCCGTTGGGCCCTTCTTGGTTGTTATTTCTAAGGATAAAAAAACAAGTGGCGATGGTAGTGGTAGCAGCGGTCATATTATTAACGACCAAACGGAACGTATTTTTGTCCACTACACACCCATATTGAAGAATGCATAGAATCTCAAGTGGCGCACGTGAAGTGGTTTAGTAACGTTTATACGAAACGAATTGCACTATATGCACCATTATGTCCATACTATATACCTCTACACAGTTGGATAGTCTAACCAGTTTATTGTGGTGATGACATGGTCCCTTTGCTTTGTTCCTTCCATTTTATATTATTTTCTTATTGTCATCGTCAAGAGGCTTACCTACCGCCGCCAGCAATGGTGGTGTTAGTACTGCTGGTGAAGGATTTCCAAGTGGCCGAGTATATTGTGGTTTTTAAGTCAAAAGTGGAAAACGAACGGGGGAATGAAAACTGAGAGAAAGATTGTTGAAGCAGTTGAGTAATAGTAAATGGGATTTTCTTCTCTTTTAATGTAAACCCCTTGACAAGTTTACTATTTCTACAGTAAACACATTCTTTTTGCTCCTTTCTTTTGTTCCACTAACGACAGTTTTTCCTGCCGTTTTGTATTTAACTGTTGTGTGTTGTATTACTAGCCTAGGCGTCTTTTAAAAAGGCGAATATAGCAATATTCTACAATTTGTCCTCTGCATAAACTTGTGGTTAAACCTTATATAAACAGTTCCTTCTTTGCTTCTTCATTTCCTTTGTAATACTGCTGTTCGTGATCTCTGTGATAACGGTGATGATGTCAAGTCGTATTTTCATTTTATATTCTTAAAGCGGACAAACAACAAACCGTTATGTTTGAGCCCATTGAAATCATTTTCACTATATTGCTTTCTATGAAGTAACCCGCAATCTCGAAGACTGTAAAGTTGATACTCGTGCATTGTTGGTACACACATCTGTAGATTTTCACTACTGCATCTTTTAGATTGAACGATGATAAAGTATCCGGTCTTGCCCTCAGGCATAATGCAGTGATTATGGCGACTTTATACTATGATCTCTATCCTTGTCTCCTAAATAACAAATTCAGCCTATTTTTTAATGGCTAGCAATAGCAATGTATATTATCCAAGTCTGTAGACAGTAGAAGATGAAAATATAGTGCATACATTTCTGCTACGTAGATATTATGATGGTGAATCAGGTTGTATTTACTTTACCCGCAAAAAAAGAGCTGCTTTGTTCAAACAAGAGATAACCATTACATGAAAAAAATTCAGAATCATTTGTTGCTGTAAGCGTTAGCCAGCATCAAAAAGTGAAAGCACTCTGACGTTAAGGTATATTATTTATATGAGTGTATGCATGCAACAACAATCCCCAATGGCACTAGGAAATTGTTTTGTGTATGCTTGTGGCATGCAGCAGGAGCAAACGCCTGGACTGGATATCAACAATAACTAATGCCGCTTTGCATATATACAGTACATAAATGCACAATGAATCTTGTGCTGATTCTTCTGATAAGAAAAAAAGAATTGTACTACTTTCACACACTTTCTCCCTAATTCCCCATCTGATGACATGATGATCATAACATAAATAAATACACTGTGAAGACTGTTGGCGTGTGTATATTTTGTATGTGCGGGTGTGAGATTCCATCTGTATCTTCAATATAGGACAGCTATAAATTTCGACACTATAATTGCCAACCACAGATACCACTTTAATATACTATGGCTCAGCATGACATGTGGTGACTGTCTGAGATATGCTTAGGCAGACGACAGGCTACTGCTACTGCCACTACTAGAAGTACTGGTGGTGGTTCATTTACCCTTTTATAAATAAATGTTTACACGGACATGATCTCATTTATGTAAGTCAGTGGAGGAAATGAAGGAAATAGCAGCAGCTTAGTAGCGGTTAAAAACATAACATAGCGGGTTGCAGTAAAAGACTTTCTCCTTTCATATAGGTTTGTATACGTATTTCATTAAGGATTTCGCCTGGCAAATGTGTTGTCAGAAGTTTTTATTGAAAACTACTACGCTCTACAGTGTTTATACGTATATTATAGCTACAAGCTATAATATGTACAGTGCATAATGACCAAACTAAACCACCATCTGCATTATGTGCAATGTTGGTGCTGAAAGGCAGAAGTTGTAGTACAGGGAAAATAAACTACTGACTGACTGAGGATAAAAATAGTAGTAAGATGTGAACAGGAAGAAGAAAAGTAATATTTGAGGAAAACTGTATTATACAACATTTAATATTTCCTTGTTTGGGGTCGTCCATTTCCATTTCTCTCGCTATCAACTTCCAGACGTGGTGTTGAGTTTCTCTCTCTGCTATTTCCATTTTTCTTCGTCTTGCTCTTTTCTTTTCCCCTCTAGAAATATCAAATAGAGATAATTTTAAGGGTAAAACTTCATACAATGTAAACTTTACATTATGCTAAGCTGGTGGTGGTACGGTTGGTTGGTCTTTCATGAGATGGCTAAAGTCATACCAGAGCCACTAATAAATCTAGTGTACAACTTATCATAACATTTTCAGATCAGTTGAAGTTGGGAACTTTAAGCGTTTCTGTCAACGTCAATCCCACATACTTATCATGTTATCAAGAAAGTCATTTGTATATTCTAGTCCTTTGGTGACAAGTAACTAATAACACCAAATAGAAAAGTTAGCTCACGTCGTCATTATTGAGGCATGTGATAAGACAGCATACTTTATCAGAAATAAGGAGAACAGCAACCAAGGCTAGCTGGCTCTTCATGATTCAGATTCAAGCAAAGTTTCAAAATGATCTATTTAAATTCAGCATTTAAACATGATTACATGATTCGTGATATAAATCCGTTATGCATGTAGTTTTTACTAGATATTTTTAATACAACGACACTTGAAGCATTACGGCCATCATCAGTTAAACTTTACATATATTTAGATACAGCTATCATGATTTTCAGCGGGCAGCTAATCGTAAACTCGGGCAACGAATATGCATAATGTGTAAAACTAACTTCGCAAATAGGAATCAAAAGTTAGTGTTTCATACTTTTGTATTCTTGACGATTTGCTCTGAATGGGTGAGTAAACATGTTACATTAATGCGAAAATGTTTCAAGTTTTCAGAGATGTTCCAGTTTATGCACTTTCTCTATTCAATTATATATCTTTCTTCAGCATTTACGACTTTCCGCATCAATCTTTTTTCCAAGGAATAAATGTGAGTTGAGTTATGACTGTGTCATGAAACCCGAGTTGTTTGGCATGATGATTTAGATCGAAATGCATCTAGAGGGCATAGGTTAAAAAGGATAAAACGTAAAGCTGAAAATAAGCAAAAACATAAAAATATGAAATGCATACATGGCAAAATAGGCACGGTACATGCACAAGTACTCCTTTGTTGTAGCTGAGTGTCCCATTCAATTAAAGTCGAAATTATTGCTGCAAGTCTCTACGGTTGGTTGTTTTATTCGAAAAAGTTATTGCCAAATTTTATACCAGGTAAAGAAACAATAAACACTAAAACCAAGAGAGAAGAAATACATTACAATACAATGTGCCTTGTCTCGTAAACCTATGTTAGACAAGTTCATTATTCTGACAAGAATCAAAATGTTTGCTTTCCGTAGCATTTGTTGTCACAAGCTTTGTATTTTACGAGTTTATGGAAACATCAAAACTTGTAGTAGGTTGGAATTACTTATTTTGTCATATCGGTTTACAGACAAACACAAAATAGAAATAGTACGACACGTTTACACACGTAGCTCAACAAACGACATGATTGAAGCCTTCAAAATGTTTTTTAATTAATTACATTTATCTATGTTGCAAAATTTATTACATGAAGCGCATATTAAACATAGTAATTTGATTTTCTGTTCATAGTTCTTGTTCGCGAACTTACGTCAAAAGAAAACAGTAAGGGAGTTCTAGGCCCTGAGTGGTGGCAAAACTATTTTATGTATGGATCATTCTGCACTGTAAAAAAGTGCTTAACCGATACTTTCTACAGACTTAGCCAAAAAATAATAAATAGTCATAATAGTACTTCTGTGAGCCTTAATTGGTGGATTTTTAGAAGTTATAAGTGTGTGCACATTGCTGAGCAGGCTTTTTCCGGTTTGAATTGGTTCACTTTGGATAAATCCAAACATGGAAAGACTGGAAATTTGCAGGTAATAGTTGAGTTGTTGGCTCATAATTGAGAGTGCATGAAAGTTAACTTTTAGTCAATTTATAAGGAACATACACAGTTAATAAAGTGTACAAGGCTGTAGTTGCCAAAAATGTGCACTTCAAACAGTACAATTTTTGATTTTGTAATGAGAGACATGCATACTAATTTAGCGCGTGAAATTTGTCTGTCACTATGCACGTATAAATCGAACTATAGTTTTATCATTTGGATCTGTCGTGATTTCATGGACTTTGGTACATTTTATCATCTGTGTGCACATGCCAATATGTATGTGTCACAGTCATTCAAATGCATATTTTGTATTCAAACTGTATAATAAGGCCAATTAGTAGAGAATATTGTGATATTAAAAAATATCGTTTAGCTGACAACTCCACTTTGTCCTTATACTTTACTCGATACAGAAAACTTCAACATGGATTTGTTTCTTCTCAAATCAATCGTATTATTAGCTTCCACTCGTTCATTCACGATTAATTCCATAACTTGAATCACTTGCTCACTTTTACTTTCAAAATCATCATTCATGCCTACTCAACAATAAGTAATAGTTGCATGAGTGAGATCGAGCTGTTTAGTCTCACTTGACTTGTACACGTGCTTTCAGCGAATCTCAATCAGATCGGTATCAAAAACCAACCAGATATTTATCCATTCCAAGATATACCTGTTTTGTGTAACGAGTGAGATACTCTGTCATTGTTCAGAGGCATTTTGCCCATCCATATGTTTTATTCACAGGAAAGAGTAATATCCATCTTTTCCCGTCATTCTCTTACTTCATTTAGGTACAAACAGTAATGTTGCATATAAAAACGGGGAAGGTGAAAGTTAACGGTCGCTATTCCTCTCGATTCCAGGATCACAGTCGCAGTAATAAAAGCCGCAGTGCAAAGACTGGATTAAATAACGTAGCTAATATTCCTTGGTAAAGCTATTAACTTTTATCGAGTCGGTACTTCCTCCTTTCAATGTATATAGCTACACACATAAAAGTCGAAATACGACTGCGGCTTCGTAGAGGTTAAATAGTATCAGATTAGGCTTACAAAAAGGTAAGTGTATGGACCTGCAGTTTCATCGACATTTACTATTTCAAAATGTGTTTTATATTCCCAAAGCACTATTTCTGTTTCTCCAACTGACTGCTGCTTTTTCATTGCAGCATCTAAGCCGATATAATTGTCTCGTGGTAGCGTTCTGTCTCTGACACTCAAACTGTTTGGTAGTTTTATGGAAGAATGTCATTTAAAAAGCAGGTTGTATTGTAGGGCAATGTGATGACGAGGAGAACAGTTTTAGTGAAAAATTGGACACACCATATTACCTCTTTTATTTAGCCATTGTCATTTCCATTTCGCTCTCCTCCACATCTCTCTCAATACTTTTGTTATACGATCCAGTTTTTTCCGGAAGCTTTTTATAGACGCATCAATGTATAAATAAATACGGTGTCCTCTCTCCTTCAAGGGAATTCAGTGTATGTATATGGGCATCATAATAAATGGTTCATTTACAAGTAGTCCCATTCGGTTACATTCAAACATTCATATCGAATATTATAATAAACGGTTTTGGCAGTACGGGTTTGTTGCAGTGACCATTACTATACTAGTACACTCGTTCATATGCCATATATCAACAATCCATTTCTTTTTTATCTATCTACCTATCTACAGCAAAATATATGGTTGGCCGGTTGGTAACTTTGTAACTTAAATCCTTCACTGTAAACATTGTCATCATCATCCTCAAAAACCAGTTATTGTCTCACTCGCTCACATAACGTCCATACACAAACATAAACTTTCATCATAACTACGACAATACTTGCCTATTAAAATGCCCCTACTTTCTGTTGAATCCACAAAACCGAAACGACAGCATTATTATAAATGTTATTTCCTTCTAAAAGCACCACTCTCATTCCCCGAAACCGGCCACGGTTGTTGCAGTCCATATTAATAAATGAAAAAGTAGCGTTTCATGTTTTTAGTAGTGTTGCGTAAAAGTTTTTCTGTCAAATGTATCATCACCATTCATCAGTTTCCTTTCTTCCCGTCTGTATTTACCGACAAAGTATAGGATTACTGTTAACGTAGTGGCAGCATCAAAAATGAACATTTTTCCAAAACTTCCTATAAAACATAATATTCGTCCAGGTTCAACCCGTACTGTTTCTACCCTTTGTGCAATTTTCAGTTTGTATCACTAATTGCAGGTACCATGTGCCTTCTCTTTTTCTAATTTGGCATACTACGTATGAACATGCATCAAAAAGAATATACCATATTGTAAACTAATAATTACGGTGTAAGTAAATACGAGAATATATAAGTTTTTACATGCAATTTTTTTGTTCCTTAAGTTCAATTATTGTAACACGCGCTTTACGTTAACAGATATATTACTACTATTTGTTTTGTCTCCCTGTACATACTTACTTCCCATGTACCATGAGCGCATTAGAAACTATATTATCATTATTATGTAAACATGTGCAAAATACATACATACATACATCACATAATAATGATCATTAGTAGTAATGTGTAATCCTCTTTGTTGTTCAAATCAAATGTTTTTCCCCCAAAAAAAGTTAATTATTATTTTTCTCTCTAATTTTTTCACGTGTATAAAGAGATTCATCATCACAACAGCTACTGCTACTTCACTGCAGCAACACAGCTTCGAAGTGCAAATATAACATGCACCAAGTATTTCCCATTTTCACCATTTTACTTCTACTACCACTACTACTAGCATTACAGCCCACAATTTACCAGTGTACAACAGGATCTATCTATCTCTCATCATCATCATTATACCAACCTGAGCAATAGAGGGGAAAACAAACAGCAAGAGCAGCAGCAACAACAACAACAAAAAGCCAGTTTTCAGAGACTGACAATTTATCGACAAGTACTACAACTACTTACTCAACCGATTGAACGAAAGGCCTCTCAAGTCCGTCCTACACCATCACCTCCTTTTCTTCAGCTACTTCTATCGCACTATAAATAGATATATAACTGACAAGAACACACATTATTTGTAGTTACACCACCAGTAGTAGTACCACAACTCTTATCACCTTCGTTTGCTCCAACTACTACAACTACGGTTTCTGTAGCTGGAGGAGAAAGAGCTCTCTTTCTCTCTCCCTCATCTCCCTTTTTTTCTCCCAGTTTCTATTGTAAAACTAGTTCGGAAGTTATACTGACACAAACATTGACGGCAACAGACACTCTTAGGATCACTGAGACTGCTGCCGTCAACTGGCATAATATCATAGTGTTATCGCGTATAGATTATTCACCATTTTAGAAGTACTCACATTTGCATGTTGACGCAGGAATGACAAGGAATTGTTCCACTTATCAGTTTGTCGTACACACAAACAGCAGGTGGCAGATGTCAAAAAGTAGTAGTTACTGATGATGAGTTGGAAAAACAATACCTGTGAACCCTACTTGGATCGAGAGGGAGAGGGAGAGAACGGTGAAAGTTACTCGTAGAAAGAAAGAGCCCACGCTGTTCAGAAAATGAAAAGATTCTGTTTTTACAGACAAGCTTTCACGAAAATTATCAGTTTGAAAAAGACTACTAGTTTGACTGAACTGCATATCTACTGATAATACTTACTACTACTACTTTGAATATTAAAGTCGTGTTATCGAAAAGTGCAAGAAATATTTCATTATACAATCTGGAGTTTATGGATAGGGATTTTAATAACTCTGAGATAAATTATGTACGTATGTGTATAGTCATTTATTTGTAGTTTTCCCATCAGCTTAGAATTTTTAAAAATCTGTAGTCCAATGTCCAAGTAAAAAAAAAGAAGAAACTAGTATACAGAATGAATGAGATGGTAATATTGTTTGATGAAAAGTTTGGAGCTACTACCCCTATCTTTGAGACCATTTTGGGGTACATGACTGTTGTTAGTTTAATCATCAGTGTTATTGCCTATGTATGTCTGGGAGATGAATCAGACCCGGAGCCTGAGTCTCATCGTCGTCGTCGTAATCTTGGTGAGCATAAAGATTGAAGTGGAAGATAAAGAAAACGACCTTTTGTGGGGTGTTGTCAAAATAAACACAGTAACGTAGTCTTAAAAGAAACATCAACTCAACATACCTAAAACATACACTCCTTCCGCACTCTTGGAGGATCTAATGAAAATCAGTAAGGGAATCCCGAAATTAATATCACTAATATACAATACCTACCTGTTTCCTTTCCTTCTTTTCTCTGTCTCCGCCAAAATATATAGTTTTCAAAAACCACACGTTGTCATATTTAATGGCAGGGTTGAATATACTCGAAACATGGTCATATTAACTTTACCATAAGTTTTAAAAGTTTGATCAAATTTTTAATGAAAATCTACCACTGAATGTACGAATGTTCAAATATTTTTGTATTTCCTTTCTAAATACTATCAATACTTTTTTTGAAATTTCAAATACAGGAATGTCTCAAATATTCAGGGAAAGAAAAGTTGTGTTACCGTACTTCACTGCTGTGCTCTGAAACTCTGCAACAGTCTTTACAAAAATTTCGATATTCATTTTTTACTATTATTATTAGTTTTTTTTTGTTTCAACTACATTTTCAATGAAATACTGACTTTGACTTGTATGAAAAGCATAATACAAATAGTGAATAGTACCAAGAAGTCAATATCATTTAATTTCCAAGTAAATTTGAATGTTTGTGGTTTGTATTTTTGACATTTGGCTGGCCAACAAGACACAATAGAGTGATATCATTTGTATATTGATTTTTTAGACTGTTTAGATCCCCTTCATAGGATATTGCTTGCTGCCCTTGGAACTGATTCCAGTGGGACCTATTACAAATTAAATTAATAACTCCTCTTTCTAACATCTTCAACATTATTTCCACACGATCCGACCAGGTCATGCATGCTGGCGTAGTCTCGCGTAATTTGGTATGTTCACTAGAACTTTGGTAATCATTTTATATTTTAAAAAGTGGATGTCTTTTGTTACGTGTCTACGTCATAATAATGTGTGTAATGTATGTATGTCTTCTGTAAATTTTGTCGTTGGTGTTGCCGTTATGTTTGGCAGAAAACGAATGTACAAGATCATGTTTTGGTACGTTCAAGATTTTCTTGAGTCGCAGTTTAAAGGATAAAATATCATATTTCTATACTAACGTTTTACTCTCGAAAGAATCTAGTCGAATATGATAATTGTTTAGTTGTTCTGTAAATCTTTTCTTCTTCTCTCTCTATAAACAAAATAGATAGATCCTGTCTATCTTGTGTAGTTTCCATTTTTGCATTGGTGTCAGAGTTGCTTGCCAGAGTATCCAGTGTATGTAGTTTGTGCCATGCGTGTTTTTAATTCAACAAAAATTGTTACCGTTTAGTGTTTAGGAAAAAATCCATTAAAGTTTACGACCTTATTTGAGTTAGTGCACAGTAATTTTATGATGCATCCTTAGATATTGACTTTGTAGTGTAATCAATTATTGATACTCTACTTTATTAGCTGCATGAGAGAATATCTAGAAAGTTTTACGTAATATTCAACTTAATAATTTAGTAATTGCTCGTTTTATGAAAATGCATCTGTTAGGCTCTCTTCCAATAAATAATATGTGTAAGTACATATATAGTGGGCATCTCAAAAGAAACAAGCAATAATTTATTGCCTGAAATGCATACAAATTTTTGTAGGCAAAGCATCCAACACTTGTGGGTACTACACTTTTAAAAATAGGAGGTACTTAATTGAGAAGACTCTGTAGGACCTTATGACATGAATTTTATGATTGTTTATTCTTACTCATTTATTGTGCAAAAGATAATGCGTTCACTTGATCTGCTTTTTTAAACCAATATCATGTAGCAGCATCCACACTGAATTGGCAAACATGAAGCAGCCTTTGACTTTAGCATCAGCAAAAAGATTCGTTGGCATACTAAATTACCTACATGCGTATGCCCTAGTTCCCTTAAAACCGTCGTATTTGCCTTCTCTAATTTAGCTAAGCTAAAAAAGCATTTGCTTCGTCTGTCTCTTACCGCATATTGTAGAATTTTTGCTTAGTACACGTGCAGCACGTACTTATGAATGAGCTTATTGTCTATAGACAGCTTGAACTTCACTACCTTGGGTAAAAATGTGTTTATTCTACTCAATCATGGAACTCGGATGCATTTGGTCACTGGCCACCGGATGGACTTTTGTGACAAAGAGAAAAAGAATTCTTACATGCATAATATATACCTACGTTCTTCACTTAGTAAACTAGATCGACACAGGCATTTTAAATGGGTATTGACGGTGGAAAGGCTTTATATTGTTTCGAATAATTCACTTAAATTGCATTTTCACATCAATCATTGGTAGTCAGTGTCAAATTAAATACAAGACAGTATTGCCACCCGACACCCTGATCGTATCAAAGCTTCTATGAGCTTCCGTATACTTGAGCCAACAAAAATATGACAAAATTCATGTGCACATTTTGGTTTACGTACTCACATATGTACACGTACATGCCAAGGGCGTATGCTATGAAATTATGGTAAACTGATTTACATGATAGGCTGTCAGTAATAAGAGAAAATTTGACTTTTATTCATGAAAAATACATGAAAGTATTGTAAATTCTGCGAAACGTATTTTTGAATGAGCATAACATTACAGCTGCATGTTATGTTATGTCCCTCCATGGACCTTAGAGGAATATCATTTAATATATGGACCCTTTTCACTCATCACAGCGTATACGTATATAGCAGTCATACATCAAAATGGTGACATTTTTAAATTAAAGTAGAAGCAATTTCTCCAGTAGATGAACCAACAAAAACTTTCTTATGAACCGTTCTAAAGTTATCCTTCATCTCATACTCACATGCCAATTTATGTTATTGAGTTTTCCTGAACCCAATTAAGTATTCTCATGCGTAGGATAATCTGGCCTTCAACCATTTTTGCATATAGGAATTCTATGTCAATAGAACTCATTCACAACTTCTTATTTTGCCTGTAGCTCTCTCCTCCTCCTCTATTAGGAGGAAGCATTCATTCCCCTGAATACACACAATAACTGAGAAATGCTTTACAACTGTTGGCTACTTTTGAGTATTCGTTGGAATAAAACTGAGCTCCGTCGTTTTGGAAAACTCTGGGGAAAACTACAATTTAGGTGTGCAGCTGCATGATTACATGAATACTAGTAGTAAGCAGGTCTAATTTACTTATGTATATATTATTAGGTATGTATTTAAATGTATCACTTTCCAATGGGTAACTTATTTTCACATTTTCGTAAGGTACTGTCTTGAATGTTGCATTGAATTCTGAAAGCAGATAAAGTTTGAAGTTGGTATATGTTGCTTGAAACTAAATATTTTTTTAGTCTCCTTAAAAATGTTGACATTATTGCACGCATTAACCTCCTCCTTCTTCCAGAGAGGTTTTTGCGCGAATGAATATTTACTCTCCACTGCTGTTTTTATTAAGGGAAGGACTAGTAAAACGAATGTATGCATAGGTACTTACATGTGCAGAAAACATGCGAATTGTTATTAAAATAATCTTACTCAACTGTACCTCCTTTAATATTTCAAAGCCTTTTCCTTCTGGACAATTAGTTCTCAATTTATACTTTCTTTCTTGGCTGTACATTCTCAGCTACTCTGTGTTCTTGATGGTGGTAACGAAGTTAAAAAGATGGGGTGCCCAGAGTGCTCATCCTACAAACTTTTGCTTTTGTTCTCTTATGTAGTGTTGTCAATTTGCATTTATTAAAAAATCCCTCGAGCCTAAAAGACATTGTTTCTGAAAGTTTTCTTCCCCAATGATGAACCTTACAGTTTGTGCCTTTCGGTGTTACTATTTTACATAACCACCACCAACTGTCGTATTTGGTGCAACGCAACACGACGTTTTTGTTTAAAACACGAAGGTACCGGCACCAGTAAGCATTGTGTTACTTTGTACTCTGGAGATTTATAATTTTATTCACTGATGCAGTAGTGAGAATTAAGGTACAAAGGGCACAATAACCGAGCAATTCTTTTTCAAGACACGCTCCCTCCCATACATCTCAATAAACTAGGTAGAAAAAGCACTTTGTGGTATGGTGGGGCGGAAAGAAGTAAAAAGTACCCATGCATTAGCGCTTGCAGATGTACCCAAAATTTTATGACACAGACGCAACTATTGTCAGCGTTCAAAGGAACAATCGGGAAGTGAATAGGACATCTGGCGCGTCGTGAAGAGATATGACACGAAGAAAGTGCTTCTGCTTTCTCGCATCTATATCAAGAAATTCTAGCAGTAGAAAATAAAGTGGAAACTACATCACTCTATATGCATCTAACTAATATGTAAGCATCCCCTTGATATTAGTTTCAATACCTTTTCCATTACCTTGCCTTTACGCATTTTTAACATGCAAGTTACTTACCTTCCTGTAAAAGTAGTTGAAAGCAGTAAAATGTAAGAAAAGGCAGCTTGTGCTTTCACTCATCTCTTTTTCGACTTCCGCATTCGTCTAAAAAATACCAAAAAGCTAAACGGCTGTTACAGCTCGCTCTAGTTACGTGGCTAAACACAACAATGGAATACACATGCGTATGTAAATGTACATAGTGTGCACTTTGCTTGAAAACGTTGTTTAATTTTATTAAAACATAATACTGATATAAATTTTACCGTAGCTGATATCTTATATAATCCATCCTGAAAAGATTAAATTGAAGTAAAAGCGAAAAACGTAAATATTCTAAATGGCGATGATCATTTTGTCCCAGAGTTATACCATTCGAATCTAGATTCTGGGCAACTGCTTATTTAAGGTGAAGTTTTACACGTACATAGTAAGTGGGGTAATGTGAGTACAAACCAAACTTGCTACTTTGTCTAGTATTACTACTAGTACTAGTAGTAGTACGTTACAGGTAGTAACTACGAAGGAAAAAAAATAAATTTGCCCAATTGTTTAGTAGTTTCACGAATGCTTCTATTGGATAAAAGTTTAATAAAAAACAAGACTATGCCATAATATGACAATTTTCTGCAGAGAATAGCAATGTTTGCATTTACATTTTGAAGTAAGAATGGAATATTTACATGTCCGTATAGACATTCATATAGCTGGCTTTATTTTCCATGTTCACTAGTGACCACATTTTTACTTTAAAAGTGTTTAAATAATTTTGCAAAATCCAATTGTAATAAATTCGTGAATAATAAAAGTGACAGTTTAGATTATTATTATTTAGGTATTATATGATGAACATTTTTTCGTCTTAGCCTTAGTATTAAAAATATTTTATGCAATTAGACATTCCATTATATCCTACCAGTCAATTCAAGTAGAAGCTTCGACCATATATATTTAATCACTATACAAATTGAATTATGATCCTTTATTTGAGATGACTTTTCTTAAAGAGAAAAAATATTAAAATATCTTTTTACAATTCATCTTTTTTGCACGCGTAATATTGTGAGCAACTGAAGTCGAGCAGTCACAATCGATTACGTGCAAATTCACACAGTACTTTCCGGAAGCAAGAATGACATTAAAATAATTAAAATACAGGTCACGAAAACGATATTATCCATGAATGAGTAACACTAGAATTCGAATCCGCTAACTAATTGTCATTTCATGAAAACCTTATCGTGAATTCAGGACAGGGATACTTGTTAGGCTGAATAATGTAAGAATTGCTATGCTTTTCTTGCCAAACTGTGTACATCAAAAAACGGGCAAATAATTCAGCCAGCATGTTCGTATTTGTAACTATACCTTTGAAGGAGACTTGACTAATGTATGCGTTCTTAGGTAATAAAATCCATTCGAACACCGAATGTAGCACACATTTTAAAAGTTTTTTCTCTCTCGTATAATATTACTTTGAATGGAAATGATCAGAATATAAATGGGTGCTCTTGAAAGAAAGTAAATTTCAAGAAGTGATTTTCTTGTTTCGTATCGTTATATCACATCCCTTCATTCGATTTCCCATTCTTACGAAATGGCGAATATAAATCTTATTATTAGATTGATTATTGAGCTGAGGGAACTTTAGCAAATTCATTTCCGGGCTGCAATTGTGCCCAAACTATTATTGTTGTAGTTCACGCGCTAAGGTCGATAGATAAGTATTATTATACGTTGTACTGTTGTTTTTTGAACAAGCCACGACTGAAACATGATTGAAACAGCTTTTAGATACCCGAAACCCCAATGAATGACGAGATATCCTTTATTGCAGTTTTCGTGTATCACAAAAGGGAAATTGCATATTAAGCTTGAACGACGGAATGAAGTAACAGAGAGTGCAAATTTAGAAAGTGACAGCATATGGATTTCAGAGAATGACTTTCCTGTTTAGTGACATGAATTTCAAACGGGGCTTTTGGGAGATTGCCGATCATGGCTTCGATGATGACGACGATCAGTAGCAGAGGAGCAAAAGCAAGTTTTTACATTAAACTGGAAGTTTTGCTACTCTGGGTCACTAAACATCCCGCGAGGGGAAAGTTTTGATGGAGGACACATCACATAGAGACACTGTGCATAAGATGTAGGCAACTATTTAACTCCCTGTCAATAAACCGAAATTACTCCCATAGAAAGAACCTTATACGACATATCATCGTAGTTTCAAGTATACTTATAAATATGCTCAAGAGGGAATGAAAATGTTGGAGAGGGAGGGGGGGAGAGAATTTTATACAGACATCGCATGCTTGCAAGTCGCAATTCATCTCGTTACTAAAATAACTGTGTTAGATGGTGGAACTAGTGTTCCGTTCCATTCCTGGTCTAATGTGGTTAGAAGAAGTAAAATCCATTCAAAGTTGTACTAGTATACACTTGTCCAATTTACTAAATGGATGTATCACATTTGAATAATTGGAAATTCGACCGTATCTCTAATATTTTATTTTTTGGATCTTGTACGCGGTACCGTTCTACCAAAGCCTTCTGGAAATGATATTATGGTTTTCACAAAATGCCCCATCTCCTCCATACTTCACGTGTAAGGGAATCTATAAATTGATCGTACCCTACATTGGGGCAACGTGATTGCTCATGTTGCTTATCACCAGAAACTGATTGGCATGATTCCTAAATTTTATACATTTTGCTATGCTTGGGTTGAAACTCGAACTATGTACATATAATGAAATTAGGTGCACCAAACACGCACTTGGATATAGATGAGTCACCGTCATACTCATAACCTTGAACGTTTGTATAATCTGGAACAATGTTAAGAGTAGCAGGCAACTTTGGAAATAATAAATATTGATATGCAATGTTTCATCGATTTTAGCGTATCTTCAAGTGAGCAACTGATGGGAAAGGTATTAAGCTAGAAAGTAATCAGTGCAAGAATGATATAAATCATGACATATTATTGATTCAGGAAAATTATTATTTTTGGAAGAACCGAGAAATTTTGTGTTTCCAGCAAACATTAGTACTAACTAACTTGACTAGGTAGCAGCGCATTGGACTTTTTGGAAGTCTCCCATGTCCTTGCTCTCAATTACGAGCAGTAAAAGCCTAAAACTTTTTCTATTGTTGTTGAGAAATATGATGTATGAAGCAAAAAAATATTTTTATGTTACATAGTGCATTTCATACACTTCAGGAAATATGAAATGTAAATAGTATTTACACGTTCATATCGAACTTATTTGCTATTTTTATGGCCAAGGACTTTTAATTATTGTTACGATGCTATTTGCTGCATATCTTTTCGCTTCGCAAAAATTTTATTCAGCCAACTGCAACTGTTGTGAAACCAAATCAAATGCACCGCAAGTGCCAGTTAACAGTGAAGTTTGGCTCAAGCTTACTTTTGTTTGAAAAAAAGTATCTCGAAGTATTAGGTACATCTACTTTTACCCCAGTCTTCTGCTGCAACAAGAGTTTACAAATGAACTGCAAGGAAGAAAACACAGCAGCAGAATGTCAACGGCATTAGTGCAGTTAATAATATAGTGTAATTAACGTGGAAGTGTCCAAATCAATGTCTTTATACTGAAGCTTTTTAAGTGATACTGAATTTTAAAATACCTTTGTAAATTTTCCCCTGTGGTATTGGTGAAAAATTACTTGCGGTCTAAACAATTTGAACGAAAGACAAAAGCAGGTTGGGGTGAAAACAACGGGTAGCTGCAGAACTCGCCGCAATAAGACATCTCAGTCAAGTTATCACTTGCATGGCATGCAATATTAAAATTAGAAGTAATGCATGTACACTTTCGTTAGAAGAAGTATAGCATGGAGCGCAACTTATTTTCATGACGAAGAACTGGGTACATATTGACAAGCACATTTCCTGTGAGCCATTAAACATGATAAATATCTGCATCTGTCAGTAGACGACTGTATGTCATTCATCCTCCACCCCATATCTTTCGTTGAAGGACACAACGCAGCAGAGAAACAAATATAGCAACCTACTTGAGTGTTTTAGTAAGAAAACTTTGTGGTATTAGTATTTTGCTGACAAGTTGCTTTCAAATTAGCTCCATTGTAGCACATTATTGCCTGTTTTGTTATATAGAGGAAGGTACTTTACACCTTCCTTTATCAAATAATAGTCATAAAATTAAATCTAACACTATAAGTTTGCATATTATTATGCTACTCCTAGAAAGTTTCAGCTTCATATGAAGCTTCATGAAAAGAAAATGGATGAAGTTGACACTTCTGGCAATAACAACACTACTGGCAAACTTGTACGCATATTTAAAGATCATTTCTTTTGATCAAGCTTCTGCACTACGAAAATCTAAGAACTTCAAAGAAAATTACAGTCATATGTATGGATTCTACTTATACATACCTGGGTATATGTCTCTTAGTTCAAATTTTTGTGTCGCGGTCTATCGTTTTCTTTCAAAAAACTTGACCGACCAATTAGCAGGTTCAAAGCACATGTAGTGTCAACTTAATGTAAAAGATGGTAGAAGCGAAAAATAACATAAACTACACTACATAGGAGCCGTGCGCAGATTATATCAATGTAGACATACGTAATTAGAAGAGACAGACTAGTGAGTTTGATCACGTACATATTATGGTAAAACTTTTCGTAAATCAAATTTGATACTAAATTAGACTTTGTATCGTTCTCAATATAAATTACTTAAATGGTTTGGGAACTAAAGATAAGAGAATATTACTCAGTTCAAGTTAACTCCAGAGAAGAATATATTTAAGGTGATTTTCTTATATTATGTAGGTGCATATTTACTCTTTTCTGCTTACAAGATGTATCCACCTGCATGCTAAAACTAAAAGCTTGCAATCTACGAAACTTCCATTAAGGATTAAAAACTTTCACGAGACCTTTTTCGTGTTTTTACCTCCACCAATTACCTTCGGTTCATTGCTCAATATCTGAAGGATCGTTTACTATACGAGCCACTTCATGCACAGTAAATGTTGATGTAAAAGCGGCCATCATCACTTTTTGTATATTCATGAATCCATACATTCTACTGATGAGCAAATCATGTATTTTATATAACTAAAAGTACTAATGACGATATTCTCAATAAGGCAACTGCTCTGAACTGCTATGTAAGGTATTCATTAACAATCTTTGTAGTAAATAATTTGCTGGTTCATTTTTCCAGTTTAGGAAGCCAAGCCAGTTTTTCCTAGCTAGGAAAAGATTTTACTAAGCTTAGCTTTATGAATAAATTCTAGTGTATTTTGTTCAGTAGAAAATGTATTTTTTCAAAGCTTTTTCCATTCAATTCTTTTGAATGCATTGAAGCCGGTGCTTATTCATAACAAATATTTTTGAACTGAGAACTTGATTACTTTTTCGTCTCTGTTAACGATAATAATGCGCTACGTGGATGCACATGCTACATACAACTACTTATGCGTATATGCTGCTCATTCAAGATTCATAATATACCTTTACTCTTCCTATTCCAGCCAACTTCGACTTTTAGTCATTGAGAGGCTTGAATTTTCTCTAGAAGCTAAAGCATTTTTTTTTATTATTGAAAAGGTTTCAAAAAATTGCATGTATTCACTGTGTATTACCAGTTTGTAGATTTTCTCAAGCTGATTTCTTTTCAAATTCAGCTTTTATATGATGAATGCAATGTGCTACAGTAATGTGGTGAATGAAGAAAGAAGTTCTCTCATTTTCGAAACCATGAAATACTAAAAAATACTATAGTTTACTCTTCACCGTCTTCATTCTGCCGAACAGGCGAGATATTTATTTTAAGGTTTTAAATAAAAAAAACTCGCTTATTATTATTTGGCTTACCGCAGAGAAAGAGCTTGTAGTAAAATCTTTTCCCATCATAATGCACTGGTGCATGCCAACCTATAAAATTGTTCCGCCGCATCTCTGAAGAGGGTTTTGTTATAGAAATCTGTAGGAGTAATAGCAGCAATAACCTGTGCAAAAGTAAATATATTTCCCAGAGTAGCAGTGAAGAGCTGAAAGTTTGGAGAGAAAATAAGCGCAATTTCTCGGTTTGGCGTAGACCCCTTGTGTACTCTCTGGATTTCTTTTCCTTACTTTTCTTCATTGGTAGGAACAAGTTCCCTGTATTGACCTTGGACGTGAGCTTAAAATCGTCGCGTTGTCGTCCTCTTTGAATTTCCCAATGCCTATTCACTTCTATCTTTTAGCCAAGAAAGATCATCACATTCATATGGGTATCGTATAACATTAGAACGCGGTGTGTAATCGATAACAAAATGTTATGTTCGAATACTTATATAGATTGGAGAACATTTCCAAGATCTTACAAGTTTCAAGTTGTACGACATTTTCAATGCACTCTCCTGCCCATTACCCATACATTTCCCGGGGACACCGATTGGCATCAGTATAAAAAAGTATTCGAATGTGAATACTATAATACTGCATTTGAGGGTTTGGGTGGCTATTGGCTATTGAGAAAGAGTATATCTCTGCATTAGAATAGTACATATTATTTACATGTCCACTTTACAAAGAACATGTCTCATGGAAATGTATACGATGAGTGCGGAACAAGAATAATTCTTTTAATGCTTGTAGTTGTCATCATGCGAATCCTTGTACAAGTACATAAAATGTACCTACTCACCTCTTTCCTGTTATTACTGTTGTTGAAATGGAAAGAAAATGGAAAACGAGCTCTTCTCTTAAGTTCAAGACAATTGCCGCAGTTGAATGAAATTTTATGTGTAGGCTTTAGTTTAAAATGGAAACGGGGATATAAAATGAATGTTGTAGTGACGCGTTGTGGTCTATTCCCAAACCTTAATTTGTACGTAGCTTCATTTGGTCATGCACGCCCATATAATTTGCAAATTCGATCAATGTTTTATTGGCACTGAGTTCATGTTCAAGTTCATTTCTCTGCCTCTTAATGCTACTACCGTTACATCAGTAGAAGCATCGTGAATTTTTTTTTTGATGACCCGAATGCGGCATTATTTCTGTGCGCATTGTAAATTAAGAATTCTTTTAAAGTAGGACATTTGAGATACACGTTTATTCGTAAAATAATTTAACAGCCCATTACAATGAAGTTGGAGATTTTCTGGTGTGGGACCAATACACTTACGTATGGAATCTTACTTACGACTATGCCCTTTATTTGGAATATTAGGTTTTGTTGTTGTCAACCATGGGAAATCTGATTACGTGCTTTACACAAACTCGCTATAAAGATGTTTTGCATTTCACTTCTCTTGGCGATCTATAGTTTTTCAATAGGAAACCAATTTTTGCACTGATTGTGTGAAACTGCATCCATAATAACAGTACAAATGATTTTGATATAGATATCATAATAATGAAACTTTTTAAAACGATGATCCTAATCATACACATTATACTGGCACTGAGAGTGTTTTTACACAAATTTATTTACCAAGTTTATTCGGATCCTTCATTTCGTTCTTTTGTTTTAGTGGGGTGAGTATCCTGTAGTACACTGTGCACGGTGTCGCAATTAGCAATCTAAATGCATGTTGTAAATGCAATAATAACAAGCATTTATGGCCGCACAAAGACTACCTAGGCCATTTATGAATCCCTGATTAATATTTTCCCTTTACTTTATTTCATGACGCAATTGCTAGAGACCACATTAGTGTCCTTCTGGAAGCTTAAAAATTTCCAAAAACTTTTGTTTCGAGATTAACAAACTTTTATTTACTAGACTGCTTCAATAATTACGGTATGCATTATGTTTAGACGGTTGCAAAATTTATTATTAGGTATTTGAAAATATTTACATGCATAAGCTTCCCCCAGTTTGTCCACTTATGGAAAATTATTGAGCCCACGAAATTTTTATTCAAAATCAACGGGATATTATTTATTCAGTGAATAAATATCAGCAAAAAAATCTTCACATGTTTTAGTTCCTTGCAAAATAATAATAATATAACCGTTTACAGAAAATTGCGCTACCGATGATAACAGAGGGCTTGGCAGGAAGGAGTAACGTGGAAGGGGTATTGTGATATATTCGCATCTCTCATCTTTTCATTTTGAATAAATACAGCATGCATGTTGTGTGGATCTACATTCCTTTTGAATCCTTTGCCAGACGCTTAATCTCATGAAGAGGATTTCCTCGCTTCACTAGTGATATATGTGTAGCGACTCATTTATCTAACTCCGGATAATTTGATCACACTCTTTACTTGTGGGTACGTGAACGCTCTTCGTGTACATTCGTGTTGACTTGTGGACCTGGTAAAAAATAGGATTTTTATGCTGTTCGTTACATTTGATGACAACGAGATATAATGGGAATGGTGTTAGCATGACAGGGCAGGGAAGAGAAAAGTGTGCTAAATGAATGCCTTAAAGAGCATAAAAAAGGTACACCAGCTCATGCATGATGTACAGCATTTTCGTCAAGTGTGCATGGGTTTTTATTTCAAGCCAGTAAATATTATGAACAGAAAACATCTCCTGGGATGGTGATGATCTGTGAGTTAGTAAGCTATATATCACTTGATGATGATGACGTTTGGGATAAAAGTGTGAAAATATATAGGTAGTAGCCAAACGTTTCATAGATATGTGTTATTCATGTTACACATTGTTGGCCCTCTCTCACCACAAACATTATTACGAATGCTATAATATGAGTCAACAAGATTCAATTTAGCAAATGAAACCAACTCTGCACATAAATACATGTACAAACATTTGCAGTCTTCACAAATAGTGCTACTAGTGATAAGGGTGAAAGAAAATCTATCTATTGTTTCGCTCTTGCCAAACCAAACATACTATTTACCGGGGTAAGCAAGCACATAAATTTGAGTCAAAACTGCATTTTCGACGTTTCCAACTTCTTCTCTCCAGCATTATCTGTTTGTGGTGAAGCTATACGATGAAACACCAAGAGTTGCACTTTGCTAATAAATAAAACTGCTGCTAAATAAAAAGGTGACTTGTCGGTGCTAACACTTGCTCGACCGGTAGTTGTAATAACCTGTATAGTACTTAAGAATTTATCCACCCATTTATGAGTTTACACCTGTTCAATTTTTATCTGTATTCAGTATAATATTCACAAACTACTAGTCACCTGACAATGTGAGTAATAAATTAGTAATAGTAGGTATTATGTAGCATATTTTTTGTTAATGATTTT
The DNA here is from genome assembly GCA_027743805.1 of Lepidocyrtoides sp. E14. Taxonomy (NCBI): domain Eukaryota; kingdom Metazoa; phylum Arthropoda; class Collembola; order Entomobryomorpha; family Entomobryidae; genus Lepidocyrtoides; species Lepidocyrtoides sp. E14. The sequence goes on along the minus strand of JAHZMZ010003772.1, from coordinate 13,965 downwards.
ATAAACCTTAATACTTGTGAGTGGGAAATCAAATACATGAAGTTGGTTTTGATAGTAATGACGCGATGCATCGATTAATGAAACCCATAAAGCTATATAGCACATTAACTTAAAATTCAAGCAATGAACGTTTGCAGCGTCATGACTCATGAGTCATAATGAGCAGTTAAGGTCCTCACTAAAGTATGTCACTCGCGAGAGTAGCTGTAATAGAATAGATGTCACACTAATTCCCACTGACACTATTGCTTTTTCTTTGATGACAAGGTGAAATTGATTAATGTTACATAAATTTTAATGCAAAACTGACACCCCATATTGCCATCTGATGCACACCATTTGCAGGCAGACTCCTACAATTTATTTATCGTGCAGCACTGACTTACTTTGCCGGTGACCGGTGACATCTAACTGAAGGTATTTAATCGAATTCCGGCTTTCTTTCCCCATGAGGTGTCATGTTCGCTCTTGGTAAACACTATTTAAGTCGCCGTATTCAATTATTAATGCATCCACTTTTACCACTCACTTCAGCACCATCCCATACAAGAGTGTGCGTACTGCTCGTTTAAAATATCACACTCTTGTTGCTGCTGCTGCTGCGGGTGAGTTCCCTATCTGCTGTGTAATGCATTGCATGTCTTGTTGTACATTATATTTGCATGACATTGACTTACTTTTGCTCTACTCTGCGTTTTGACATGTAAATATTGACGTTTCCGGAATGTCTCTAAATATTAAATATATTGTACCTTGTATAAAAGCGTAGCAGTGGTAAGTCGAAATATGTAGGTTTATATACAAATAGTGAAATAATTTGATAGAGAAACGATTCTTGTTCCATTTTACCCCACTTTGACTTTAGCATGCATTTCGTGCTAATGGAAAGTACTCCCTTTCACATTTATTTCAAAGACAAATAAAAGTGAAATCATTTTAGCGGAAAATTGAAAGTAGTCGTTTTGCATGAATACATTTATTAATGAATTTACTCATTCATTCGAGAATTAATTATTTACTGCGCTGCTGTAGCTTTTCTCGTTGGTATCTTTGCGGCTGTATAAAAATTGCTTTTGCTTTATGTGTGTAGCTTTGAAGTATTTACCGTACAGTAAAAAGTTATTATATATGTAAATGTAAATACTAAACAAAATAACGAAAATTTCGATTAATTCAATAATCAGTAGTGAAATTTGAGATGATTAATCTGGTTATAGTATTAATTTTACATCATATTGTTTGTATGTACAAATAAATGAGTAATACTGATGTTGGTGTTGTGGAACAATTGTCCTACCTTGATCTTATTCACTTTTGAGCAGGCCCGTTCAAAACCATCGGACGGAGGTGGTCACGTGAATCAAAAGGGATCCTCGGGGCCTAAAACTCCAACATTGAGTGCCAAAAATGGTCACAGTCAGGGTAAAAACGGACAGAAGCCTACACTAAAAGCTCCAACTGCACAAAAGGGGCAATTGAAGGCACCACAAAAGCAACCGCCAAAGAGTGGCAAGAAGAACAAGAAAGGACAACGTCATCAAACTTATGATCTTGTTGTGACCATTGACCTGGTACGTAGGAACATTGAGCCTTTCATTCTTTATCTTCCATCACATTACATTGTCTAAAGTGGTGTAATTACTTGTGTCATTCGAAAAGTATATTTCCATACAACAGGCGAGTGAAAGACTTTAATAGAGCAAATAAGCATAAAAATAAAAGTAATAATAACCGTTCTTTCAGAAACACTTTTGTTACATAAAAGCACAAATGAACACAATAACAATATCATCAGCATGAAAAGATCATGAATTTATCATGGTAATTCCCTTAAATTGCCATTTCAGGCTTTCAAAAGATACAAGACATTTAAGAAGAAGAAAATAGCAATTTCCTTTTCTCTCACTCTCTCCATTCATGAAAGCCATATATATTTTAACTCATTTCTACTGAAACTAATTCTTTGAAGCTATTAATCAAGCTAGCGCAGAGAACATTGTAGAATCATTTTATTAAAAATACAAAGAATTTCCTTATATGCTGCTTCTCATCAATCTGGCCATTCATTGCAAAATATATTTCGTAAAATTTTAATATTTTTACAATATACCTATTGCAGCAAACTGCACATACATTTACATTTACTACTCACAGCATCAGGCATAATTCAGAAATAATGCTGCAAAATGACATTCAAAGCGCAGCTGAAAAACCACAATTGATATTGAATTTGGCATGTCTGTCCATCTTTACGTCAACGCAATTCTTGTACCTAATGTGGACAAATAAATATATACATACAACAATTGTAATCGCTTGGAAAATTCCAACTAATGTAGATATTTACAGTAGTTATCTGCAAATTTTCATCGAAAATTCAGCAAATTTTTTTTGGCTGTCTCACAACAGCTTTATTTTTCCTCATTTTACCTGAACTTGTTTCATACTGGGTGCAAAAATAGTTTCCTACAAAATTGAGTGTTTATTTACCAGCGATTTCATTTTGTGTCGTTGCAGAATGCATTATATAGAACAAATAAATGTGATCTTTAATTTGAGAGAGAAAGAGAGAGGGTCAAGAGGGGATGCAAGTGACGGCACTCCATTTATTTATCCTCTTCTGTAAATAGTTTTACAGTTAAAACTTCTGTCTGCTCTTTCCTTGACAAAGTGGCAATGTAATATATATTAGCTTTTAAAGAATTCACTCCAGAACCACCATCTTTGCCTGTCTGTCATTGGTGAGGGCAGTGTGGTGACAAAGTAGACCTTACAACATTTGTGTGTCAGGACAGAAAAAGGAAACAGGAAGCAGATTCCCGTGGCGCCACTGAACTTTACAGCAGGAGAATGGGAACTTAGTATGGGATATCACACAGTATCGGAGAAAGTACAAATTCATAGCGCGGCACAGACACGTAACTTTCTGTAGTAAGGAAAACCACACAGCAGTAGCAACAGAAGAGCAATATGCTGCATTATAAAAGATTTAGGAAATAACACATAGGTCTTGCGGTTTAAATGTCAAATGAGATGCAGAATTTTCAATAGAGACAAAGAATGGCGTGGCAGATACAGACGTGTCGTTGGTACTGCTGCAAGCTGAGAAGTGGACCGTTATTTTGTAGGAAATCTCTGTGGCATAATGACAAAGTAGAAAATAACCGTGAACTTGTGTAAATACGATTATTACAGAATATACAATACACTCTCTTGGCACAGTCTGCAGAACCATTTGATTCAATATATATGTATGTATGTAGTAGCAGCATAGTGGCGGCGGTGCAGTGGACAAGCAATGTCAAAATGCAATAGACAGGCTATTTAAGTGGATAGAAATGGATGAACACAATAAAGTTTTACAGCGTCATCTTTCACTCTGTGAAATGAGCCTAGGAGAATTGGATGTGCTAAAAGATTAGTTGCAATTTCAAAGAAGAAAAGGGAAGCGCTAATGCAAATTATCTGCAAAATATTGAAATGTGCAAAGAGAAACATTTTCAAGAGCAGCGGAGTAATAATTTGAGACTCACTTTCCCCATGTACAGCATTTTGTTCAATTTTTATGGCGTCGGCATTGCAAGCTAACATTGTTGACTAAGCTTGACATATTTTAATATAATTTTTACACGACCAAATTATAGCTTGTTTGAAAATGAATCTGTAATATGTAGACATATACTCATACATACATTTTTCCATTCGACTCTCATGAAATCCTAAAGTTTATAATTTTGGTCTAGAGAATTGTATACCTCGTCAAAATCAGAAAGTTGTATGTCGATATTTGAATGCGCGTAAAAACGCCTATATATCCGAATGCGCAAATTGTAGCTGCATATATGCTTATTATTAGGAATGTTAGTAAACGTGCTATGTTGTACAATACTGTAAATGATATAAGTGACTCATACAGTTGACAGTCGCATATTTTACACTTAATGCGTAAAATTTTGGCAACATACAACCACTTTGGTTGACCAAAATGTATGAATACAATCATAAGCCAAGAAAAAAAGGGGAGGAAAATTTTTTTTTGAGAAATGGAAGTAGGTTAGTGCAGAGTGATTTCTGGGGCAATGCACAACAAAACTCTGATGAAAAGGATAAAAATACTGACTTTTATTTCAAAAAATAAAATACTTTCACAATTCAAAAGCAGCATATATTACATCTACACTTTATAATTTGTCTTGAATTGCTGCTGTGTACATTCTACTTGGGTTTCCATAAAAGTCGAAAAGGAAAAGACTGTCAAATTTTTATGCAAATTAAGCTAAATGAAATAAAGAAAATAAAAGGCTTTCTAAAGTATTAAAAAATGTGTGCAACGTAAACAATTTTCGAAATTTCACGCTTGATTTTCATCTTCCTACGAACTTTGTGCAGCTATTTATATGTATTTGCTATGCGATGTAGGAAAAGTACCGATAATATACAATATAAAGGAATAAACTGTAAGCCAATACGCGCGTCTCAAAAATACAACGATCTCAAGAATGATCTATGATTTAAGGGACTGCAAGTTGGAAATGTCTTGAAACAGGTTAGAATAAATGGCACCCTTATTTATTTAAACTTGCCATACTCTGCTAGGCTGGGTTTTGGAAAGTTGGAAGTAGTGATAGGACCAATCTTATGGAAATGTATGAAAATTACATCCTTTTGCTTTCTTTTCTCAGTTGTCAGTCACAAAAGTCTAAACTTTGAAGGCAAAACTATTATTCAGTAGGGAGTAATTGCAGTCGGCTTTCTGTTTAACCTTGGTCTTTCACTTGACTTGACATTCAGCAAAATACAAAGGGCAGATACAAAAAGTTCCAAAATAATGACGGCGCAGAGTGGGAGAGATATGGAGCGTACGTAAATGTGGCTATACATTTACGCATTATGTATTTTCGTATCGTATGCTTTGATTTGAATAAACAAGTTTTATGTACTAACTAAAGTATTAGGGAAGCAATCCAATGAGTAGGTTGAAAACTCGCATTTAATCGTTCGTTGGTGTCGTGTCTCGTGTTCGCAAAGTGGGGCACATTTTCACTTCTTACTTTTTTGCACGCATGTGTCATTAAATTGCACATCGAGATCATAAGCGTACAATTAACTTTACCTTTTATTCTTGTTTTTTTATTAATTTAATTAATTTACATTTCAGACTGAATACGGGCTTACGGAGGAGCAAGTGGGAGGTAAGATAAAGAACTAATTACTATTTAGACTTGAAAAAAAAAATTCTGTAGATGCATGCGCATCGTATTGTAATATGAAATTTTGAAGTGTCACGTTGCTCCGTTAGCAAAAGTCCTTTAGTAAGAATCTCATAACTTGGTTGGTTAGATAATGATCATATTTTCATTGTTTGAATTTTAGAATTCAAAGAAGCCTTTATGTTGTTCGACAAGGATGAGGATGGTATAATTTCTACAAACGACCTTGGCATTGTTATGAGGTCTTTGGGACAGCGGCCAAGCGGTACACAGCAATAAATAGTTATTCTATTAACATACAAAGAGTCTTTTCAAATTTGCAGTTTCACTTGCTAGCAATAGTAGTACTCAACCAATGCAATCCTTTTAATTACAGAAACTGAAATAGAGAATCTGGTCAACGAAGTAGACTTAGAAGAATCGGGATTGATAGAGTTTAACGAGTTCCTCCTAATGATGTCGAAGAAAATGAAAGATGCTGAGAGCGAGGAAGAACTTACCGAAGCTTTCAAGTAAGTAGTATTTCCTTTTACCTTGATTTTGCTGCTTGCCAGCCAAACAAGTGATTTCACTGACTACTCACGCATCTTTTTTTTGTTCCCTTCTTGCTTTGAACTAAAACTTGTGAACCGATTACCTGGAAATTGAAATTTTGTAATATAAATGTACACACATCTACTACTTCATACTAATACATCATATAAAAAGTGCAAGCATACATAATTATAAAGTGTGCATAAAGGCACATTATATGTACATATATCGACATAACTGTACTAAATGATCTCTATCATACTTATACTACTACATCAACATCAACTACCTATAAAATATTATAATTTAGTTGTTTAAAAATAATATATTAACAACAAAATTTGAATGATTTAGTTCATGAATGAGTAATCAACCCGTTATTTCAATTTTTGTACCTCAATTCGATACCTGTGTATTATGTCGAATCTAGCAAATTACATAAGCAGATATAACTGTTTAATGATTAATGATTCAGATGACTGTTCATACTGTTGATTTTTTTAACACTAATTTACATGCTGATTATACAGCATGGGGCACGAAAACTATAATACATTAAATTACATTGTCGTATTTACATGCGTAGCACTTTCACTTTTTGTTTGTAACGTTTGTTCAAAGAATTTTGGTAGAAAGAGTGTAACTTTTTAAAAGTAAGTTTGGAATTTCAAATCGAACCGATAAATTTAGTACACGCAGAAGCCCTTAGTCGAATTTACTTTTTTATATACTGTATCTTCTAATGTTACTGTAAATTATAAAGAGCCTAGCGCAAGTGTGTAGCGAGTGGCAGTCAAGGGTGGTGAAAGTTATGCGACCGCGAGGCGCTAAAAGAGTATGCAATACGTATACTACACCAGCATAATGTAAAATGTCTGTATCGTTATGTTAAAGTTATTATTATATTTAAACAAAACTTCAAACGTTGGAGCTTTTTATCGTCTTTACGCACTAATTATTAATTTTTGTAAACTTTATAAACTCATCTCAAAACCATTCTATTATTGTTGACTTTTATATCGTATCGTGTGATAAGGTAAAAAAATATAACGACTTTTACGATATGAATTGAATGCACGGTCAAACTCGTATAGTCTGACAAGTTAATTTAATTCGATGCTGAAATGGACGATTTTAAATTTTACAGACAAAAGGTGAAAGTAAATTTCTAATAAATAGGATGCTATTGATGATACCGGCATGATGATCACATGCATTATGTGTTGCGGATGCTACTTGACAAGACAAGACTTCTGAAGGGAATGAAAATGAAATTATGTAAAATATAAGGTTAGTGCATTATCAGAAGGGATCGTGTTTCCTCCACCTCAATCACTCACACAGCTAATTAAAGGTTTACAAACACATAATATCTACAATTTATTGTTATTTTGCACCACTACATCTCCACGATGATAAGATTTCGGGGCGACAGTCCCACTTGAAGAACGAAAAAGTACGAAATTGTAATTTGAGGACTCGAGCAATATTCAAACAATTTTTAATGAGAGAACACACGAACTCTCACTTCACATTTCTCTGAAAGAGTATGACAAAGTTTAACAATTAAAGTCTTTGTCAGCTCCTGTTTTTTGGCATTTCTAAAACAAAAGTGCTAACACTAAACACCAACCACTTTCTCCTATTCGTCCTTATTCTTCTGTTTTGAAAACTCACTTACTTATCTAGTTATCTAAATGTTCTTGTGCTCTGTCACTTATTCAAAGTGTCAAAACTCGTAAAATGAAAAATTTGAATAAATTTTCTGTCTGCCACTTAATCTTAAAACAGCGTAGTTAAAGTGTTATCTATATACATTGCTAACGAAGAAATGTCGGCAAGATGTAACTTTTTATGAAACAAATACCTGATCAGGGAGGGAATGATAAAATTATGATACTGTAATATATGAAATAAATGTTCTGTAAGCTAGTTAATGGTATTGTTAAGATCGAACGATGAACTTTGAAGCTGGACCTTCTTATTCATCGTGGTTCTTTTTTAAATGAAAGTGGTTGCAAAATAATCATTTAACATTTCTATGCGATCAAAATTAAATACAAGGAAAACACGTTGAAAACGTTGAAATACAAAATATTTCTACACGATAAAAGTGAAAATTCAAAAATAACATTTGACATTTATATCAAAAATCCGTTGACTTGGACTAACTCACTAAAATGTTAACTCGTACGAAAAATCACATTCACATTTGACTTTGACAAACCATTTTTGCAAAACACAATCCGAAATGATTTAATACACATGCAAAAATTTTGTATATGTTTTCCAACTGTTTTTTTTTCGGTTTTTCACCACTTATTTCAATCAAACGCTTATGCAAAACACATTTATGAGATACCATGCGATCTTTGACTTGTAATAACAATTTCCCGTCCTCACTGTAAATTTCACTGCTGATTGCTGAAAACGCAAATCTTTTCATTTCTTATAAACGTTCAACGGTGCATTAATAGTGACGCGTTCGCATTCGCAAACCATTTCATAGCGGTTAGAGCATATACCTATAAAAATAAGTAAGTAAATAATGCATCAAACTTCAATTCAGAAAAAAATTGCAACTTCCATTCTTTTCCATTCTAAATTGAAAAAAAAACTTGATCAATTATTTCAAACCATGTCGTATTCCATGTTAAGCAGTTTTTATTATGCAGCCAGAGCATTTTGAATCTGTTACCCTGAACGAATTTATGCTACCGTTTTCAATCGTCTGTCCATAAACATTATTTTTGGCATTACTTAACGAATTTGAGCCGCAAATCTGCGCATTGCCTGATAACATGTCAAAAATAAAACTAAACTTATGACGAACCACTCAAATCATAATACGAAATTAAAACGCCTTACAAACACGTACATTGTACATGCTACTCACGACGATGATAGCTAGCACTATAGAACTTAAGCACAGAGCACGCAAATATGGCAAACGCCAATTTCCTGTATTTAACTCCAGTTTATGCATGCTTGAATTTACCATGGGTAATAGCGTACCATTTTTCTTTTGACTTGTGTCCTAATTGACTATTAACTGACTGTAGCCATTTGACTAACGGACAAACCTGCAAATATTTGGTAGAATTAGCAAAGTATATAAAATATGCAGAAGTGGACAAACTGTTTAGTTAGTGTAGAGAAAGTACTTCTACTACATGTAAATGGAAATATTTTAAGTACATTATTATTGAAAACTACAAATTTACCATATATTAATGACTCAGTTAATTAGTACTTCAGTGTTAAACGAAGGCCAACTTATGTAAATAGTTGCGGCGGTAGCCGGAGTGAGAGACAGAGAGTGAGAGTAGTTCCATTCTTATGTAGCTGAACATATTTATGCAAATAACAAGTAAGTACATAAAGGAAATAAATTATATTAACACATACATACTCATATTTTATCGTATTGTAATTAACCCATGTATGTAAGTACTTAAATGTATTAATAATTGTTACTGTATTGGTATTGATTATCATCAAACTACTATAAAAAAAAATAACGATCACTAAAAATCTATAAATAACTTTTAACAACTCGAAAACGAATAGTCGAATAGTCTCCAAAAAGCGTCATTTATATGCGTTTGTTATCCAATAATTATTAAAGAAATGGTGCGATTGGTAAAAGCTTGCCTTTCCTGACAATGATTAATTGACAGCGCGATTTCTTTCTTGCATAAAAAGATGGAAATGTTTTCTTTTTTGTTGTCTCAAACTCATTAGAGATGACGGACGATTAAATTAAAAAGGAATTCGAAAAGTGTTGATTTGAATTTAATAATTTTTGTATCAGAATCAAATTTGATGTTGGAGATGGCATAAAAAAATATGCATAAGATTTAAACGTATTTTACCATTATAATTTTTATCTGATCATCCCATACAGTGGTTTTATCAAGTTCATATGAAAATCTTCATTAATGTGTAAAATCTCTACATTTTAAAAAGAATATATTTTAATTACCATCATCAGCATTTAGATTACATCAAAAAATGATTCAAACTTCTTTCTAATTATCAAAAATCCTATATATTTATGTATAAAATTTGTTAGTTGAAAAATTTAAATTTTGTTACACCTATTTCAACAATCAAAACATAAAATATGTAATACTTTAACCTGAAATTAACAAAAATGATATTGAAAACATCGGTTACTTATATTTAATTGTGTGAAGTACAGCTCGCAATTATTACAAATATTATTAATGTTATCTAGTTGCAGATTGTACGAAATGAATAAAAATGACCAATACTTGCAGAAAACAGTATTGTTTTCACTAGCATATAAATATCCAGATAGATGTTCACCATTCCATAGCATCGTGCATAAATCATCATTAAATATTCGTGAAGTGAATGAATTTATCGAGTTTAAAGTAATTTCAGTTCCAACTAATTAGATATTAATATCACTTTCTCATGGGAGTGCTGGTGCATCTGTTCATGCAAGAAGCTGAAAGCAAATACACAGAAACATTTATTCGGACTCGTATGTTATCTATCACATATCTTTCATTGAAACGCTTTCATATTTACTCCAAACTCCAATGCTACGCTTTAACAATTTCTTTACTTTCACCGTTCCTTTAATGCAAGACTTTCACCAATGCCGTTCCTCTAAAAGTTGGCTTGAGGAGTTATCTAGTGAGGAAAAACTAAACTGAAAGTCATACTTTATGTGGACTATGAATCTACTAGATGGAACTACGAATATTTTGGCAAAATTTACTCTACGTTTGCCCACTTTTTTGAGACGCTGCTCAGTGCTTGCTCTTCCATGCATTCTTTCCTTTGTCGCAAATATTTTGAATTGCGTAAGATGTTCTGTATTGCTGTATTTAATATTCGTAAATTTTCCCTTCTTTACTTCCATTTGAATTTCTTTGATATGATGGCATTTAAGCAAGGTTCTTAAAAATACTTTTTAACAGTACACTGTAACTAAATACCAGTGGTAAGTATTATTCGATTCAAATTCTTACACACTAAATGAAAAATAAAAATCAATGCCGATAAGTAAAAGAATATGCTATAAATTTTAAAATATTAGTATAACGTTTGATGATATTGAAAGACTTGCATTTTAGTAGTCGTTATTGTTTTATCACAATTGCAGTATTTATTAAAGTTTAGTACACAAAATTACAGTTTATTAGTTCCGACCTAGACGTGTGAAACCTTTTGACAGATCTGACTCAAATATGGCACAGATGTTTTTGAATCAAAAGAGAACTTTTCAAATGACCGTATTGCAAGTGACGGCTCATCCAAAGCGATTGCATCGAACGGGCTTTTCATTTTTCATTTGTAAAACTATTTCTTTCATTTTCAATGCTTCCAGTAAATTAGCATATTTACAGCTGTGTAACAGTGGGTTTCTCTTACGTGTCTCTATAAAGCTGTGTACAGTGGCCACTCCGACACTTACCTTCCATATTACTTGCTTGGATTCTCATGCTCAATCCTAAAGCATTCATCTGGTATTTTTTGGGAAAAATCTTTTGAATTCATGTTTAAACGACAGCCTTGCTACTTTGTAATCCTTCAAATTTCTGCATGTAGTAATTATTTTATTTCATTTAGTAAAATGGGCCTACTTCTTGAATGAATTGTATTTTTGACAACGACAATTTTTCTCTCTTGTGAGCTGCATAAAATTTCGTAGCAAATAGCTCATAATACCACACATTAAAATCACGTAGAGTATAATTTGAAAAGTATGAAGCAGCGTAATAATAATCATCACACAAGGAGAGAAGTTTTTCCATGAAAAGTATTGTGTGTTCAAACTGTCAAGTTATGTATAATGCTTAGCATTGCATAAAAGAATGGGATAGGATCAGGAGAAAAAAGAGTAGCGTGATACATCTTTTATCTCATGCTCATATACCATTACTTTTCTTTGCAGAGGAAATTAAGGATGTGAAAGTTGTTGGTTAGCTCTGACTTTAAGTTGGTCGTACTTGCCACTTCTACTGCTACTATTACAAGCTTACATTGCTGATAATAAATACTTACTCTAATGGTAAATGTAAAGTTTGTAGAGGAAAGTATGTTGGGTGTTTGTACATTATTATGGTCCCCAGCAAGCATGTTCTACTATTCCTTTTGCCATCAACATGAACACACTACCGTTACTACTACTGCTGCTCTCCATCTAGTATCTCCCTGCTTTTTTTCATTCTGCTGTGTTATGTATCCAGATACTCAACTCAGAAATCAGGTCAATCGAACAGAGGTTCATGGTGAAATAACTAAGGAGTGGGTGGTAATGCTCATCAGATCAAAAGCTTCCAAAGTTCCAGATCTTCAGGTTTGGATTTTTCTCATTCTAGAATTGCTAGTGGAAGCCACAGCGAAGCCAAGCAAAGTCATAGTGTAGCGCACAACATACACACACACAATTGCCCGTAGTAAAATTGCATTCGTTCGTAAGTGAAACACTGGCTCTATAACTTTGTCTCTCGCTTTTATTCCTTCTCTTTCTGCCGCTTTGCTCTCCTTTTCTCTCTCTCCGTTGTCTGTCTTTCTCTGAGCATGCAGTGTGTAGGTACTGCTACATACTACGTACACCAATATGATGATGATTGTATTATGTATGAAGAAGAAGAAGAAGAGAAAGAGAATGGCATAATACAAGCAGGGATGATCGTGTTTGTGTGTCTTGTGCGACTTGCGTTTTAGCTCACTATCATTTTTCTCTTTTCTCCATTTCTCTCACTTTTCTTTACTCATTCCCATTTTCTTCTTTCCTTTTCTCTGTCTTTTTCCTCTTTTTGCTTCATAGGAAGTTGTACAAAAGTGTGTGTGTGTAGGAACCCATTTTATATTGTTCCAGTGAACGTGTGTCGAGTCTCATCATATGGCGGTATTTTCTCTATCTTCGTTTCTACTTTTTATAGTTCCTTGTTTTTAGAAGAGCGCTTCTGCTCGGCCAAATTCGGATTTATTGGCACTGGGTACTTTTTATATATGTTTTTTTATTATTGCTACACAAGTTTACAGAAAAAGAGAAAAGTTTTTTTTTTAAACAGTATAAGCGACCTTAAGGATCCTGTGAAATATACACCTCCTCTTACAGGATCTTTCTCTTTGTACATGAGAATAATAATCAGAAATAGCTTTTCTGTCCAAGCTGCATTTTTTCAACTTTTTCTTCTACGGGAAATTTTGCTGAACAGCCATTCCTATAAGCAGAGCAACAAAATCAAGCCACTCTAGCACCAACACATTCTAATCTGAGCGGGTATATCGCTTCCCGTATAACATCGAATTGTCGTCGTCACTCATAGTAAACTTGCAAAAATATTATCGGTGACGGTTTTAGCTTTAGCTCTGCTTGCTCTTCCAAAATTGTACCACTCCTCTATTATGTATTGTTATTACACCCTGGGTAATATCCATGTAATATTCTTTCTCTGTTGTTTGCAAGGTATAAAAAATGTTCCAAGTTAGGGTTGTATATATGATGCTAAGCTCCTATTACTACTACTTATTCAAAACTTTTGTTCATGAGAGTTTTTGAGCTCGCTCATGAAAGCGTACACTCTCGCCTAATTCGGATAAGAAGACACAATAGCGATGTACATACAAAGGAATGCTGAATGCTTCTCTTTTACAAGATTATTACCGTCACTGTTACTGCCACTGCCATTACTACTGCTACGAACATGTACATTTTACACAATAAATTGCTTGCATATTATCATTTTACAAACATGTTGGAGAAGTAGTAGCGGTGGTGGTGGCGGTGCTACCAAAGGTACTGGCCTTTGAGAGTATCAGCAGCACGATGAAAAGAAGAATAGTACACACACATTATCATCATCAGCAACGCAAGAGCGTAAATAGCACAGCATTAATAAAGAGTTTTCAGATAGTTTCTTCCATGTAGTGGAAGAGGAAGAAAGAAAGAAAGAAAGATCTTTCAAAGATGTTTTTGTGAGGGAACGAAGATGAATACAATAAAAGCATAACCCAATAGACCTTGTTTGTGAGCTACAACAGTTTATTGCTTCAATAGATTTGCGTGCATAGTGCATACATGAAAGCGTATATGAGATATGAAGCTGGCTATGCCAAAAATAATATGCATTTATTATATAATGTGATACTGTGTATGGATGTAGAGCTTGATGATAAAAAAATAAGTTTCTTCAAGGTACATAAAGAGCCGGTTGGACTCTCTCTCTCTCTC
>JAHZMZ010003771.1:0-10115 GCA_027743805.1 Lepidocyrtoides sp. E14 | reverse complement strand
TGTGCCCCCAAATATTTATACTTTCGTGTCAAATATATGTATGTACTTATGTGTGCAGTTTTTTTTCAAACAGGTCTTTGAAGAAAGCGAGGAGCCTCTGATTGATGTGGGTGGTGACAGTGATGATCACAACACGAACAATTTGGGTGGAGGTGCAAGTGGAGGAGGTGGAGCCAGTGGTGGTGGAGGTGGGGGAATGACTGCTCCTCCACAGGAACCTGGTTTTATTGGTATTTGCAATATTTCTATTTGAAGCTATGGTTTTACTTTAATTTCCCATTTTGTCGCACTCACATTTTAATTTTGCACAATCACTTGCATAGGTTATCCGTACATGCCAATTCCTGCGGCACCTGCTGGCAATCCACCAGCATATACGCCTTTCCAATATCCATCTGTCCCACCACTTGATAAATCTTCGTATGCTAATAATGCCTTTCCAGGAGGAGTGGGCTTGAACATTCCACCGAAAAACGACATGCCTATGCCCAATTTACCACCAACAGACACAAAGGAACTCAACTTTGACTTTTCAGCGGTAGGTTTTCCTTACTACTTCCTTTTGAATTTGTTTATATTATTGATCATTTCTTAATATGTAGTAAATGTTCAACTTTCATTTGTAACAGCATGACGACCCGAAACCAAAACCCGCTCCAAGGTCAAAGCTCGGGCCAACTAACGGCGGCCCGGATTTTCCAGATTTGCCAGAGTTACCGTCAGTGCCGTTCGACCCTCCATCTGACTCTAGGAACGCCAACGGTGGTGGACCTAACATCAGCAGTAACAATAGATCATCTGACGATAACGATATTGATTTTGATGACCTTACTCGAAGATTTGAAGAGTTAAAGAAAAAGAAATAGACAATCATCATTTTTATATCAAGAGTGTTTGAAAGTCTTTAATAACACTTGTGGCTTGTTCGACTAGCATTCGGTAATGTAATAATAAAAATATGTGTACAGCTACATGCTACTTTTAAAAACTAAATACCTATGCATACTACCAGTGATACTATATACAATAATTTTAAGCCAACTTGCATTTTTTCAAGAATCATGCAACATATTTACATGCCTTTCAATTTCAATTACTGTAAATTGTTATCTGATTATTTACATAAAACTATAATCTTAACGTCCAAACATCCTGTAATTATGATTATTATTATTATTAAATAATTTTTTTTATAAACAGTGTAGGGACGATGCGGGCTGATTATAGTTACAGTATAAATTTTATTATAATTCAATAAA
This sequence comes from Lepidocyrtoides sp. E14, assembly GCA_027743805.1. Lineage (NCBI taxonomy): Eukaryota > Metazoa > Arthropoda > Collembola > Entomobryomorpha > Entomobryidae > Lepidocyrtoides > Lepidocyrtoides sp. E14. Next base: position 8,856 of record JAHZMZ010003771.1, on the reverse strand, counting down.
GGTATCACAAATCATACGCTTGTTATGATAACCATATATTTTCCCATGATGCGTATTATCCTCACTTTTACTTCAATAATGTTCACTCTATTCGTGACAATCACTAACGCACATTTTTTTTTAAAAAAAGGAAAGCTTTTCAAAACCATGATTCCGGAACGGTGGTGGTGACGTGACACGGTTTCTCTGGACTTTACTGCATTGTGTTAAATTTGTCAAGCTATACAATGGATTGACGCAATACTGCCAAAAAGATGGGTCCATTATTGCGAGACCTTTTAAGGTTTAAAAGAGCAATTGTCGCCACACGTAATAAGTGCGTAGGTTTATTGAGGTGTAGTTATACAGGTAGGGCGTTGCTGCGCGCAGCTGCGTACCAATTTAAGAACAATAAAAACCATATCGGTCATTTTAATAACGTTACCACCACCAGTTCGTTTCAAGTACATAAAATAATATGGCTAACAAAGTAAAAGTAGTAAAAAAATGAAAACTTTTAGATACACTCATGCATTTAAGTTGGCAGTTTTGTATGCTATTATTAAGGTTGTGATAGATAAGATTTTTTTAAAAATATTATTTCATCAAGAGATCAACATACACATTAAACTTTAGTACAGATAAACGTGAATCATTGTAGATGCATGCATGGTAGTCAGCATGATGCATGTGATGCATTAACAGTTTTTCAAGGTGTCGTCGTTCTTTCTTCTTGCATGTAATTTCGTCAAACAGTTAGTTATACATTGACTGTTGTGATTGTAAACAGCCTTGTATGCGCATATGTATATGTGATGAATATGAACGTGTGACTCAAAAGGGTTCACTTTAATTATTGTCCTGGGTTGTTGCGTGCAATGATGTCATTTTTCTTTCCTTCTCAGACGGATGCTTGTTGCTCGTAAAAATATATAAAGTTTTTGCCTGAAGCTATTTCTCTGTTCGTATAATATAACTTTTGCCATGTGTAGGTATAAGCCCGGTAATGAAAAGGAGTAGAATTCGCACGCGGTATAATAATCGTTACACAGCAAAGCTTTTGCTTGAACTCTGTCTATAGTCTATATTATGTGTGTTTTAACAAATACAATGGAAAATTATTACTTATGATGATGATGATGATGCAGCATTGGGAACGGAAGACAGAAAGTCAAAAGGATGAGTATACCTAATATAGTTTTTTTTATGATTTTGTTCATAAAATGGACAGACAGAGAAACATGCTAGCTTTGGTGCCTACTTTTTCATATGTAATTTTCATCATGTGAAAAACTATATTTATGTACCTATTTGGGTATAAAATGTCGATGCTTCCACTGTTTTTTTTCAATAGCAAAATGCTTTGTTGTGTTGAGTCAGGGCACAATTGTTAAATTTTGGCTGATTATTCTATTAGTCATCATTCATACACTCCATTGAACGGGGCATTACTTTGAGAAAAGAAGTGCGGGGGATGCACAAATAACAAAGATGTGTTCTTAGTTGATGGTTTCGTAAGTAGTGCAGTGTTACAACAAAACAAGGAAAGGAAAACTATTGTGTTATTTCAATTGTGATTACGTGATAAAATATATATGAAGAAAAGGCTATGGAATTGCAATAATTGCAATCATATTCGCAATAACAGAAGTGTTAGTACTGTGAATATGCATGTATATCATTAAAAAATGTCATTTCAAGGTGTGCATAGGTAGTTGCGGTATGAAAAAACTTGATCTGATTGGATTGAACTTGATACTGAACAAAGGTAATGGGAAATAATTGAATTTGTTTGCATAAAAATCTACCGTGTTTTAACCTACAATTCTGTCAAGTCTTTTTATCATTTAGATGCAACAATGTTGCATGTAATGCATAATAAGGTGTGATAGTACTTTATAGAGTTGCTATTTTGTTTCATTTTCATAGGATATGACAATGAATATCATAATTAATAGAACTGGCCAAAAGTAGATTAGAATAGGTAGGCATATATTTTGTGTTTCCTGATTGTTCTTTGCTCTGCTCTTGTTCCAAATTTTGTGAAACAACATTGGTTTTGGAGCAGATATTCAAGTTGCATTCGAAGAGCCCATTTAATTTATTTACCAATCATAATAATCATAATTTTGACCTAAAGCTTGTAGTGTTAAATAATCAAAATATCCTCTATACTCTATATCATCCGTTCTTTTCAAATGCATACTAATATTGTTATTCTAACAGTTCCTCGGAAAAAATGGAATTAATTGTAATTGTGAAACAAATTGATTACTTTCCCATGTGCATATTTACTTTTAAGTGTTTTTGAATATGTAGAATCATGTATGTAAATGTACTCGGTTAGTGGAAATACAATTTCAGTGGCAATAAATTATTAAATTATATGGAATTTCGACTCAATATTCCTAGCAAGATTTCTTTGAATCAACTCTCTGTCTCTCTGTGTACTGTAAAAGCAGACAATATAATTTAAAAAATGATAGATGAATGAGTAGAATGAGAGCATATCAGAAGATATCAAAAACAGATTTCTTGGAATTTTTGTACAAAAATGTATTCAAACTCCATTTCAATTTCGCCCATATGTACCAGTTAGTACCAAATCGTGCGCACCACTGATTTCTTAGAATAGTATATATCCTCCAACGCGTTAATTAAGAAATTTGAACCGGAAAACAATTATTTTAACAACCTGTACTGCTAGCACAGTGCTATACTTACTAGAAAAATTTTGACAGGCGCTGTAAATAATCATAAAGGAGAGCAATTGAAAACTTTTAATGCGTTGAATGTTTTTAAAAGGAAACGGATGGAGATGTTAGTTTATTAGATCAATTTATTAATCAGCAAACATCAACTCATCAACTTATTGACTTTACATACCGTTTTGTTTAACCTCATTGACAGCGATATTGAGTTCATCAACTTGATTCAAAAGTAAAAAATGTTGTTCAAATGAATGAATCATTCAGAAAAATCAGTGAAACCCACTCCATTTGTTTATCTGGCTGGATTATTCATATCAAAACTATTATCTTGCTTACTTATAATCGGCTTTAGTGTGTCCACCAACCAAAAATCTTGAGTCTGACTAATTTACAACCTGCATTGTGTGCGCCTGTTAGCGTCATCAAATTTATTATGAATTGCTTGCAAAATGTTTTCCTCCATATGAGTTGTCCGTTTCTCTGGTTTATCATTATCATGCATGCATGAGCAATGTGCATGAATGAAGACCGTGCACATACAAGATGCAATGTCAAGCATGAATCCAGCACTGCTTTAGATGATAGCGAGTATTAGGGATTTACAGATATAGATTGTCACTGACAGCAGACGCCAAAAATAAATCAATTGCGTATCTGATTACTGCTTCTGTGAATTTGAAGAGGTCAAATAGATTTTCATAGTACCCTAATATTTTCGTTATGCATTGCAACTCACAGACTCTGTAAGCTGATGATGACAAAAAATTAAGCAATGTAATTCTACTAAACATTTTTTTGTGCATTTTCATTTTCATCGCTTTATTGCTTCACGAAGGCGTGCGTCTTCCTTTTGCAGTCCACGCCTACTTCATTCACAGCTGAATGTACTTAATCATAATCTAATCTAAACGCATGTGTCCGTGATAAGTCTTCATTCAAAAATTGTCACACTGCTGTAATGCAACAAAATGAAAGTTGAAGAGTGTTTTTAATGAGAATGAATTAAAAACTCTCATGTTGCAATAATTAGCAAGTATGTAGCAGACTGAAAAGACAAATTTTCTTCTTGTTCGTTAGCACATTCTTTAATGGTTGAGCAACCACACACTCATCATACCACTGTTCCTCTTCAGTTTCAGTCACACAAATCTATCGTATTTTATTCAAATTTTTTTTCCCAAATTTGGTTTCATTTCCTGAAAAATTTAGCAGTAAATTTGCGCAACGCATAACTGCCTGGTTTCACTATTAAATTTTTGAATGACCACGACCACAACAAGGAAAAACCCTACTGGCAATAGTGCTCTTGTGTGTGGTGAAGTGTTTCTTTATCATTTTGTTTTGAATATGCCACAAATTTTTATAATACATGCGCATAATCACAGTACAGATAGTTTGCAAACGAAGCAATAGCCTAGTATAAAATGTTATCAATCTATACAGAGAGTCGTCATTCAAGCTCTCTGCTCGCATCATAACGGCCTTGAATGATTTTTAACCAAAGCACGACCAAACCAAACCTATATGATTCAATTGGTACAATAAGGCAGGATTATTATTGTTACGAAACTCATAATCAAGTAGAGAGAAAGACCGACACATTTTTTGCAAATTTTTCTGATAACTCGTATCGTACATAAAAGCGCTTGACTTGTTGTAATTCTGCACGTTCACGTTATACACGTGCAAATGTATACACATAAAAAAGGTCTTGAATGATAATAAGCTTTTAACTACCAACAGCCAAGAATTAAACTAATTTACTTTATGCAAGCATTAGAAAATGATCATTATTTTTTTTTCTACGGTACACTTTTTTGGACTTTTGGGACGGCACACTGAACTCTAAAAAAAATTCTTTAGTTTTCTACCTAAATACTTCTACTCTTCTCGCCATTTCTTCTCACAGCCAACCATAAAAGACAAACTTGACATTGACTTCATGTTGTTGCGTTGTTATTGTTAGTTAGATAGAAGACAAACCCACCACCATGATAATAGAACGTAAAAATATGTTGGTACAATGCCATTATTCCCTTCAGTAATTGAGGTTACCCTACACACTACAAAAAAAAAAGTTAAAAGAAACAAAAAGAAATTCCTATCCATCTATAAATGTTGCACATTGTACACAATCTAAATATGCAATCTCAATAATATTATTATTACCAAGCCATATAAAATGTGCATGCTCTATAATGCTCATATATTATGATGTGTGTGCGCACCTATTTGCTCAAGGGACCAACAAAACAAATTTCCGCGGTGGCGGTGGCGGCGTCACTTAATCGTGGCGTGCAATTGTCAACAGAAAGAAGAGAAAAAAAACCAAACTCCAACGTAAATATTAACGCCACTACTAACAGCACTATCTCAAGTTGAGATTCTCAACGTACACACAGACAGACACACACACGGCTGTAGAACTACCATGTACAATAAATTTCCTAAAAGCGATAAATGTGTGCTTTTTTATGTGTGTGAGCGTTTCACTTGAGGCATCCAACGAAAATGGGACACAGGAAGGCATAAAATTACTTTTATATAAAAAGTTTATCACTAACTACTAGTACACTTTAATATACGTGCGTTAAACTTTTTAACAAACAAAAAAGGGACGCGTATAATGTATGAGTATCAGCTTTCAAAAAAATGGGATACGCTCGGGTTGTTTAATCATTGACATTGGTTTGTTGTCTTACTTGACACATGCTCGTTACATTTTACATACTTTTTTTTAAATGCGCAGCGGTGGCTGTTGTGGATTTGCACACACGAATAAAAAAAGACTCATAGCACGTATCGTCGCACAGGGCGTTGTTGTTTTTTTTTCCTTTTTATTCAAGTAGGTAACAAAATTCAATCTTTTTACTATTACTGCAACTGTCGTTTTTGAAGTAGGTTAAAAATGCATTTCACCAAAAAAGGATCTTTTCTTTCAACAGCAGCAGCAGAAGCATCTCAAATAAAATATAGTGCAACAGCACAGCAGCAGTTGATGCTAAAGAAAATCTTGTAAAAATATAATACTTTGTTCATTGATGGTCATGATGATGATAACGATGATCTTGTAATGTGGACACGCATTAAATACACGTTACGACTTTTAAGGCAATTTAATACGCACGAATAATACAATTAGTTTAACATTTTTGGTTGAGGCATAATAATTTTAGCAGACAGACTATATCATCAACATGATAGGATCATTCAAGAAAAAAATTTAATGTTTTTGCTTGGTAAAATGTTGTTCACTTGTAGTAACTGATGGATGATGAAAAGTATGCGGTTAAAAAAGCAGAGGAGCATTACTCATCATTATCATCATCATGATCAAAAATGTTGGTTTGCATTTTGCATACCTACTACCTACTTGATAAATAGTATGGTAGGTAGTCGTATTATAGTATAATATGCTACCTATATGTTTTTTGTTTTTATATAACAGCAAGAGAGAAAATCCTTTATCTTGTGATATGATTTTGTTCATAATAATAATAACGAGCGATATCTATAAATATACACTTGTTACAACAGGCATCATCATCATCGTCAGTCAAGTACTTAATACTGATTAGTAACTTTACTGCATATAGCACACATCTGCCAGAAAAAAAGGCAAAAGAAAAAAAAACGCAGTTTTCATTATAAGGCAATAGTAGAACATTACTCGACAAAGTAAAACCTCTTACTCATCATTATCATCATCATCAACAAGCCAGTAGTAACCATCATACTTCTACTACTACCACTGCCATTATCACGAACAACAGCCAGACATTTTAATGCAAGTGGACGGACGTGCACATTAAGTTAACGTAATAGTGTTTATTCAACAGTAGTAGTGGCAAAGATGTAAGTAAGCAGCATCATCTAAAAAATAGAGTGGCATCCCAAAAATAATAATAATATTGAGTTCATAGGGAAAAAAAGATTAGGAAAAAAAAGAAGACGAAAAAGTGCATAGGTAATGTTGTATGTATATGCATTGGTGGAAAAAGAGAGAGAGAGGGAGAAGAGCAGAAAGAGTTGTCAGAGAAGCGTCATGTAGTAAGCAGGAGCAGTAGAGAGAAGAAGAAATAGCAGTAAAAGGAGCAATTTTAGTCATTTACCTGTATAATATGGCCTAGGGCCTTGAAATAATTTCGTGTTATTCAGCGCATTCATTGGAGTCGTCATCGTGGTATGGTGGTGGTGGATATTGTTGTTGTTGTTCCCTATTTTCATCATCATATCAATTGTAAACCTGCCGTCTTTTGTCTACCAACTTATCTGTAAAGGAGCACGACCTGCTGATGATGGTTGGCGAGTGACAGTTGTTGTTCCCAGGTTTTCACAGGTGTGCTTATTAAGGATACTATTACCAAAGCGTATGTGTGGTAATGGGATATATGTGTATAAAATGGGAGAATCATAATAAAAATAATAACAACAGGAGCAGAAAGAAAAAATAGAGTTTATCAGTGTGGGTATGCATGCATGTAAAATAAATTCTCAGGAGAGAACCAGCTGCATGTTTAGTTTGGGTGGTAATGAAACCTTTACTTTTGGACCTGTTGAAAATTTTAAGTCTACTGTCACTGTGTAGAAATGTCTTGTCTCTTGAGTTTAGTTTTTAGACAGCGTTAATGCATACACAAGGCTATTTTTGTGAGTGGAATTGTGTGTGAAAAATTTCATTTGTGAAAATGATGATTTTGGAAATTTCAGTGAAAGTGGCTATTTTGGAGTAGGAGGTGCAGGAGGAGGAACACAGTTTTTATTGGATTTATTGTTTTTGGAAAACGTTAAACTTGGAACAGCTTCAAAATGGTAAGTGTGAATAAAAAAAAATGTTGCCGACATTTCCCAAATAAAATTTTCTTCATAGACTTTTTGTGCACGCACATAAAAATGTTGGTGAAGAGTGCGTGTAGTCATGCACAGGAGGCTATATTATGTAGTATGCGCGTTGCATGTTTTATGTTTCTGTAAAAAGAAATAAGAAGAGAGAGAGAGAGAGAGATCTATGGACAAGATATTATTGCACGCTTCTTGGTCTGTGAAACGTTCAAGTACACATTTGTAAAATGCGTTTGCAGAAACATCATACACACACACATGCTGTACATTATAGGTTTTTTATTAGTGTTTAAAGCTGGATTTGATCCAATTTGTTCACTTTCATTTTATTATGCCTATTTATAATTGATTATTTCTCAGGACTTTTGTTTATTTTCATTTCACCCACGACTTTCAAAATATATTGAAACATTGGAAATGAAGGTCATTATTCATTGCAAATTTTCAGGATATTTTTGTACATCTGCACTCACAGGGTTTTTTAAAAGCATGTTCCAAAAGGAAACTAGTAAAATGATAAATGATGAAAAAAATGTAAAATGGACCAGTAGAAGACATTTAGTCCTCCGTGTAGTTTGTTCCGTAGCCAAATTAGTGACCAAGATGTTTGCCCAATTTAAGCTTTGCTTTTCAAACATTTATGAATTAAATGAACCTGAAGTACTGAAAAAAATATTTATTTTCAGTGTAATACCTTTAATATTTCATTTGAATAATTTTTGAATAATCTTATTTCAATTTTGTAGGTGTATCACTGGCAGTCCGCGGTGAACACCAAGGTGTCGGGGGTGGACGACATGGTGCTATTGTCAAAAATCACAGAGGACAGTATCGTTGATAACCTTAAGAAAAGGTTTATGGACGACTGGATATTCGTAAGCAAATATTATTGTTACTATTTCACTTATTTACCTACCTGAATGAAATTCATGTAAATGGTTTCTTTTAGACCTACATTGGACCTGTGCTCGTTAGTGTCAATCCATTTAAACAAATGCCGTATTTTACGGAAAAGGAAATAAATATGTATCAAGGAGCTGTAAGTGAAATATGAAATAGATTAATTTGTCTTTGGATCTTTCACTGAGATTGTTTATTAAATTATTTAATGATTTCAGGCACAGTACGAGAACAGACCGCACATTTACGCTGTCGCGGATAACATGTATAGAAATATGATGATTGACTCGGAAAATCAGTGCGTCATTATCAGGTATGAAATTGGCCAAACATTATTATAGCAAGGAACTAATTTAGGGAAACATAAAACTCTGGAGATAAAAATTTGAAACTAAATCGTTCTACCCAAGATTTGTACCTGCAA
>JAHZMZ010003770.1:0-13866 GCA_027743805.1 Lepidocyrtoides sp. E14 | reverse complement strand
ATATAAAACGACTATTAGTGTAAGCTCTATTCATGTCTGAGTATGTTCTCTGTTTTATTACGCAGCCGAAAACAAAGCATCCGTTAGTATTGATTTCATCTTAGACGTCCGTCTGTCTTGCCATATTGTGTACCACCACCGTTGTTGCGCCTTGCGCCGTGCCTTAAGTACGATGCATGAACAATACACAGGGGACCTAATCGTCCTGATAATTTATCACTGACAGCAATTAACAAAGCAGTTCAATACTGCATTGATGATAATGATTTCTGTATCTTCTCACCAATTCTAAGATAAGATTTACTAATTACATGAGTGTTGCAAAAAAACTGAAAATGTATGATGATGGTTGCTGCAGTTATGTATTGTTACATTATTTGGTCCTAGATCAGGGCTTCTGATAATCACAAGCTTTGAGCAAAAGTACTAACGATAAACGAAAATTACTCATTATTTCTGCTCACTGCAAGAGAGACATTGATTATTACATCGGGTTAATCCGTATTTACTGAGGAATGTATCTGATCTGATAGTAAAAAAGTATCTATATTTGAGGGGTATGTGCACTGTATGTGTTCAGCCAGCCGTTCATATGTGCAATGTAAATTTTTTATTTTTTTTATTTAGAGAGATGTATAGATAGACAGACAAGTGCAAGTGTGTCATCTGTGCCAGCCAAAAATTACAACACAACACTTTTCACATCCACAACGAGATAATGGTAATGTTTATTCAACTGCCATAATCCAACCAACTGCTAAAACATATTTTATGATGCTGCTCATTTTAAAGAGGCTGTTTTATTGTCAATAGTGATTGTTTAGTGATGTGGTGTTTAATTATTGACATGATTGAAAAAATATAATCGTCAGTGTGTAGTTTCAGTATAACAGCAATCATCAAGAGCTAGTGAGTGGCGTTTTGCGTTTTGGTGGGCGACAAATCGACCCCAAATGTGTACCTCGATAGCCCTTGGCGAGAGGAAATAAAAGAATCATCGCAAGTAGCGAATAGTGAATAGGGGGATTTTGTATTTATTAGCTATTTTAATTTCTAGCAGCATCTTGTCTGAAATGAGTGAAGGTTCGGGACTAGTTTTTCGACGTAATGTAGTTAAGGCACAGGAAAATGGAGCAGCATCCTTGGAAAACGATAAGGATGGTAAGGACAAAGAACCCGAGTCTGAAGATGTTGATTCAAAAGAAACTCGATTGACTCTTATGGAGGAGGTTTTGTTACTAGGATTGAAAGATAAAGAGGTAACCACTTCTTGCTAGAATATTATTTCTGATGCGTATTTTTACCAATCTGTGTAATTCAATTGAAGCGGCTGTAAATAAAAAGAAACACTAAACAAAAACATACTGTGTTGTAATGTCAATTGTAATAATGCCGCATGCTGTACAAAGATTGTCTGTTTTATAATGGGTTTCTTTGTTCTTTAAACAACAGGAGAAACGTGGAATCCATTGAAGCTTTCTTATCAGCTCAAAAATGTCAGAGAAAGGCTCGCCAAGAATTTAGTTGAAAAAGGAGTTCTTACAACGGAAAAGCAGAATTTTCTTTTATTTGATATGACCACACATCCGCTTGTGGATAACGTTGCAAAAACAAGACTTGTTAAACGGGTAACTTTTTTTTACAAGATTGTAATTTTGTAAATTATTGTGCCCAGGTATGTACTTCTTATAAAAAATCTTATTTCATATTCAACTTGTGCACAGCTTCAGGAATCAGTTTTGTCCAAGTGGACAAATGACCCGAACAGGATGGACAAGAGACTGCTGGCTTTAATATTTATGGCTCACGCTTCAGACGTCTTAGAGAACGCTTTCGCACCTCTCAACGATGATGACTATGAGTTAGCAATGAAAAGAGTGAGAGAGCTTATGGATTTAGATTTTGAAGCGGAAAGTGCCAAACCCAACGCCAATGAGACCATGTGGGCAGTCATCGCATCGTTCGTAAAATGATTTCTGTATTGAGTTTTATTTTTTATTATTGTTCTAAGAAATTATTGGAATTCCATATATTCACACTTTTACGTCGTGTGTTTCCGCGTGTCTCAACGACACTACAAGTAGACTAGAGACTAGATAACTTTTCATCATTAGGTTATATTGTGCTGTACTTTGTTATTAATTTCATCGTTGTAGGAAATGATGTCATTACAAACAAGGCTTGTGTACAATAACTAATTGTTAACTTATTAATTGTCGTAGGCATTATTATTATTATTATTGCTATTGATGTATCTATATGTAGGTGGAGCGATCCGTCGTCTTTCCTGACATGATGAAAATGATGATACTACTAAATCCACATGACTAAAACTCAATTTTGTCGTCGAGAATTTGGTCAATAATATTAGTCAAAATCTGTTGAATCTTTCTCAAAATCTGTAATTTTCCGTCTAATATTATCCAATATTTAGAGAATGTAGTTTTAATGTTTCCGATTGTGCTGATGATTTTTTTTTTTGAATTTACAAGCTGAACATTTTTCTACAAATCAGATTCACTGTTTATTGCAGCAATATTTATTATAGCATTTATGGTACATAGTACTTTAGTACTCTACATGATAATGCCATGTTTATTTACTTGATTGAGTAATTACTTATTTATTAATTTGGTGTAAAATAAATACAGTACAGTTATGGTTAATGTATTGAGAATTTGCTTGCCTTTGAACAGTTTCTACTCTCCTTCTCTCTAAGTTTTATTGTTTTTTTAATATTTACAAATATTCCCCAAGAATGACCTTTCCATAAGTTTACCACATAAGTCGATCTTCTCCACATGGTGCTTAGTGCTACCTTAATGTTATTGATATTTCAAAGAGTAGAACTTATCATTTCTCAATAATAACAAGGTCACTGCGCAGTTCTGGGAGTGTAGGGTTTAGTTTTTATTTAAACATGAACACTACAGTTAGTTACCCAGATGTGAGACCGCGACCACCCCATCATAATATACCATGTTAAGCTACAAAATGTTATAGATTTTATAGTACATTTCACTTACGACGACGAACGTTTCGCCTACTTGTGTGAGATAACACACGTTTTCAAGCCTATAAACCATTGTAGCGTAGGATTGAAGCTTGTCAACGTTAGATTATTATGGCTTATCAAACACATACCTCATCAACTGTTTCATAATATATGCTTGAAAGAGTACCCGTTTATTTTGTAACTTATCGTAGCTTAACAGATTTAAATGCAAGAACAAGAATAATTAAGTACTAGTGATAATAATGGTTACTGTCATTGTTTTAATTGGAAAGAGTTTCTAATGTTTGATGTGTTCCCAGTTTTTTTGTCGTTTCGGTTTTCGAATCATGTCAGAAGGAAAGACGACAAAATCTTGAAAATACTTTGTTGAGAATTTTTCAGTCAAATCGTCACATAAAATCGTTTAATACTACTACATAATAGCTATTCATTTAAATGCGTAATATGTGTAGCAGTGAAAACCAGCCACACCAATTCAATTCCACTTCAAGCCGCACCATCATCATTGCTAACGTACAAATAAAAGTTAAGCTATTGCTAATTAAGCGGAAATTGATTAACAATTAAGAGTCCTCAACGGTATGATATGGACCATTAATAATTAGAAGCGTGAATATAGTGATAAGCAAAATAATGCACTGTAATATTACACAATAGACATACATAAGAGTAAAGTTTTAGTACCAATTTGTTATTACTCTAATGAATATTCAACTACTTATAAGAGATAACTTTATAACCACAGTACTATTAAAAGTAATAGAAAGATAATTTATATATTGTAATATTATGTACACCTATTCCCTACATGAGAACATAAAATAACATAAAATATAATGCCATCTGTGATGACAATGATGTAATATTGTAACGAGTAATGTAAAAATTATTAGCTTTTACTTTAAAGTTGCTGTTCTGTATTGTACTTTATGAACAGCGTATGGAAAGCATGTTAATACGTATATAGGTAATCTGTATTAAAATTGCAACATTTTCAACGATGAAAATGTCTTACAACAGGTCAGTCAGAACTGCATAGTTATGTAACTATTAGGCATAAATGACGGGAGAACGATTATTAAATAAGTAATAAGTAATAATACTATTTAGCTTGGTTAAGAAAGTACATACATACGCATGTACACGGTTATTGCGAAAGGTGGATAAATGGCAAAACTTGCATTTTCGGATGTGGACAATTATAAGGAATGATAGAGAAAAATGGTAAGGTACAGAAATGATATAGAGTATTGCGGACTTTAAGTAAAATCATTCATCATTGGTTCTACAATTTTAAACTATGTCTACAGCTAATATAGTGTTTAATAAAAATATAAAAATTGTAATTCAAAAATGCGTACCGAAATTATCATTACAATAAAATGCACTTTTTTTCTGGCTATTTTGAGAAAATTACGACCATGTTCATATAAAGTATTTGTACATTGATTTACAGTACATCTAGTTCTACCAAAAAATTCATATCACAGTACTTAAGAGGTTGCTATCAATGCCGTCATCGCCGTCACATTACCAAAATGGTATCAATTGTATTTAAAAATGGCAACGAGTTGTGGTTTTGAGAATGCAATGCAAGCAAAAAGCAATGCAAAGGGCAACTTGCAGATAAGTTATATATTCCACACAACTTTTTGCAGAGATTGTGTTGCTGTGCAAGCTTTAATTAGGGGAAGAGTACAAAGCTCAAGGATAATCAGGTTGTGAAGTTTATATATTTTTTCTTTTCAGTTTGTTTATCCTGTTGCTGTTGTCAATTTCATGATTCTCTACCATTATTGCTGCAGGTAGGTATTATTATTATTCATTCACATTATGCATGGTGAACCGAATTGACTCAGCTTTGCCTTTTTGCATTTGGTATATAGTGGCTTCAACAATGATGAGGAGGAGAGGAGGAGGAGATAGAGAGGAAGGCTGACATGTTCCTTGGACTCTTTTTATTATCGTTTTTAAGCATGTTATTATTTTACTATTAAGCACTCTTCCATTTTTTTCAGGTAATCATTTTAATCTGCTGCATGCACTATGCATAGCAATATTCATGTAAATACACATGAATAAATGCATAGAGACTTACGTATATATCACGCTCTCTGTATTTTCTACTGTTAAAAAAGACGATGCATTTTTGCCATTTTAAAAGAAGTTTAACATGTGTGCCTGTGTGCGAAACTGGTTATATCTTACCATCTATACACGCACTCGCTTGTTTGACTATTTTTTTAATTTGACATTTGCTTTGTATTTTACAGTAGGTTTTGTGCGAAGGAGCATTTTGGATGTTTAAATATATGTACCATGATACCTCCTGAACAAAGATTTTTTTGCCTCCATATCTACTTACCTGTGCGCATATAGTACATGTATATATTGTTTGAAATGGAATGATGATAATAATAGGTAGTTGCAAAGGTGAAGGTATAGTTTCAATGATAGACAATAAAAGAACACATCACATAAATACATATTGAAAAGTTATATTATGACGAAAACCGATGAACAGACATGAAATATTAGGTTAAGAACACATCACATAAATACATATTGAAAAGTTATATTATGACGAAAACCGATGAACAGGCATGAAATTGGTAGGTATTTAATATTTCAAACCTTTGTTGTTATTTGCTTTTTTTCCCAACAAAAAAAATGCTCTAAAACGTAGCCACGTTGTGATCTCATGTTTCATCATCATCATGAATGCGTAATCACTCCTATTCTCTATTGATATCTGTTGTTATTACACTGTCACTGTAAGGTGGCGATGAAAATGTACCTAAAGTAGGATATAAAAGGTAGATATTTAATTGAGTGGTTTAGTTTTTAGCACATGTATAATTTCTGTCCTTTTTCAAAACTTTGCATGTCGACGTTTCTTACTCTTTTGAATTAAAGAAGTTGATGTGATTTTTTTGGCAAAAAAGTTTTGATTTTCATTTTATGTGGTTGGCCAAAGTACCCACAATATACTGTTGAAAAATGTTTTGGTAGATATGTCATATTTTAAAATAAAAGAAACACCATCATCATCATTTAGTTGAGCAGAAATCATGATGTGACGAATGGAAATGATGGCCATCGAAGTAGAAAAGTCATTTATTTAATGTACAAAAAAGGAAGATCTGACAAAAAATGTTGGGCTTGGATTATTACTTGTTGCACGCCATATAGTTACGACTCCTCCCCTTTTCTGTCGTTGTGCTGCTGGAGAGCACTTTTTTGTTAAAAAATAAAAATATTATGATTACCTACATTATGATTATTCTTTGAAAATATTTTGTATGATTGTATGCCATAATTTGCAAGCATTTTTGATGTTACCTTACTGACTTGCTTTTCCATTGTTGAACGGCTTGTGCTAGAGTTGTGCCATTTCATTATTGAGACTCTTCCTGTGTACGTCGTGTCGTGTCGTGCAATATTCAAAATAAGCCCTTTTCGTTGCTATTACATAGTCATCAGTTGCAGTCACCTCAATCCAATCATCAGTGGTAGCTTGATGTGAGCAGATGAACAATTAACTTGCAAAGCAGTACGCTTACTTACATGTGAACCTGTCTTGTGTACCTACGCGTCTTACGAAAAATGTAGTTGTTGACCAGCACAATTTCATCAAACCACGCATGAAACCAGCGCAGAGCGCAGTGCACATTTTCGTTATCAAATAATCAAATTGGCAGAAAATAACAAGTGCATGATGATAGGCTGTGCAACGGTCGCTTTTAATTAGTGATCAGTATCAGTACTTTTTGCGGCAAGTGAATATCAAACTCACGTCGTTGTGCGATATAGAAATTACGGGGCGAAGGACTTCTTCTTTTATTGTCCTGTTAGTTTTCATTTTCTTAATTTACTTTCCTAGTGTAAAAAAATAAAATGAACTTATTTGCCCTTTGGTGTGAGTGACATGGGCATGACGGAAGGGCAACAAATGTGCGCTCTAAACTTTTTGTAGTTCTTTGAAAAGTTTCATTTTTTTCAAAATAAAATTTAGCGAATACTGAAAATCAGTTTGGATCAAAAAACTCATTTGCTATTGCAGGCAATTTCCACAGACAATATTTCAAGTGTATCTCAGTGTACTAATATATTTTTCTTTGAAAAAATTACAACTGAGTGTCAAAAGTGCTTTCAACGATTGTCTCTTATTTTTGTACAGTTACAGCAAAAATATTGAGAAAAATCTGAAAAATAAATGAACATGAGCCAATTAAGTTTTTCATTCACAATAAAAAATAAACTATCAAATTAGTTTATCAGTCTAATTAACAGTGAGTTTTTTCCTGCTGAGAACTTGAACTAAAATTAACCTATAAAGAGTCAGATAGGTCAGGCAACTTTCAACAAAGAGCAGGAAACGTCAACATGCCTTCAATGTACGTAGGACAGGAGAGGTGCCTTCCATGCACCTTTGCAATGCCGTCACGGCGGAAGACCTTGAATATTTCCAATCCCAAGGTAAGCCATAATATAGTGCTATGATTTTATCATCACTACCATCTTCGTAATTATTTTGTTGCTCGTTAAAGCAAAATAATTTTATTTAGCTACTAGGTTACCATTTAAATTTAAACATTTTTGCAGGAAGCATAATGATGTGAGCAACAGAATAAAGGTGTCATTGGTTTGGTATGCATATTGCGGTATACAATAACTGTGTTATACTTGCCTCTAATTAAGTGTAAATAGAAAAAATACATGGCACGCGCTTCCAGATTTGCTTCCTTACATATATGCATGTACCTAAATACTTGGACTTCTTGTTTGAGCTTTTGCTCGTGTTTGTTTCCTTCCTTCCGTTAATGGAAAACTACTTGACCTTATATTTACCGTAGTGTTTGACCACTACCAACACAATGTCGTTGATATACCTACGTACGTACGTTTGTTAGTAGGTATCTATGTTAATAAGGCTAATAATTTTTTTCTTCTGGATAACTTTTTTGTAAACTTGTAGCCGTGTGTTAGTAATCGCGTAGGCCCTTGCCACATGCTGCAAACGTGACATGAAAATTGCTGTAAATTATTTGCCGTCCTTGTGGTTGCCTTCCATGTCAATTGTGTAATTATCAGTTATTGGAAGATAGTTAGTTAATAAGCCTAATACAGTCATGATCTCATCACGTTCTGCCTTTTAGTTGACATTGAATTTTAACGTTCAGTTTCTGCTGACAGATAAAAGTATATTTTTTATCCTCTAGACAACTTGATTATTGGTGGTACGTGTACGATAGGTAGGTATTAGCTAGCATCACAAGCGTATTTAATTCAGCTTCAATTACTGATATTGTGCGTCGACAATATTCTTTGCTTCCTAAGGTTTGCTGGAGTTTTGACAGGACCTGTGCATAGCAAATCTAAAAGAACACATAATATCTTTTCAGATTATTTGGTTTATTGGTTAAGTAAAGCTAACCATTATGAAAATCTCGAATGATGAAAACGTTTCCAACTTATATTTTACAAAATTTATGCTAATGGCAGAATAAACTATGGCTTGGCAGTTAATTAATAATACGCGAAATTAATGAATTTATATTATTTTTTCTCAACAATAAGAGTGTGGGAATTTTCATAGCTATACATTATGTAGTGCACAGTACACATCGTCACTAGCGCAGTAGTGAGGCGACCAGTGGAGTTGCGAAGAGAAAAGCCCCATGTAAACCTGTTTTAGTTGAATGATTACAGATGGCTTTCTATGAACCTCCAACTAAATCTTTACTGAAAAACTGATGGAAACGTTGCAGGAAATCTTAATTTGATACTCATCATGAAAGAGATATAAACTGCACCGGTAAAGTTAGAAAAGTAAATGAAGTTCGTCCTGATTCATCGCTATTTCAGTGCTTACTACCCATTCATGAGTTGTTTCTCGTACAGCCATCTTAATTACCACCGTTGTAGAGAGTAAGGTTTTTGAATGTGTTGCGTGTACAGGGAACCTAAAGTATCAACAACGATGCATAATGAATGCGATGATAGTATTTATAATTCATGAAATGATATTTTTATAAAAATTAAAAATAAATCATTAAAATTCAGCTTCCGTTCAGCATTTTGATGACACATGTTTAGTTTAGTCGCTTTGTTTCTTCTTCTAGACACGCGATCACCTATTGCGATTTCTTAAATGGACATAAAACGATAGTAAGCAGGCTTACAAGTATAATGAGAAACAAAACCTTGAACCCTCTCTGAGATGTTGCCGCAACATTTTCTCAAATAGGCTAGACTTTTATATATTTATAACTGGTTTCATTTTAGCAGTGAAATGTAGCTACTTTTTCTCTGTGAACGAAAATTTAAAGCAGAAAATATACAATTTAATATTCGTAGCTGAATTATAATGACTTGATTGCTTTTATCGACTAGTTTTATTATTTATTTATTTACTCTTTTTAATTTTAATTGATTAAGATATGGTACGTAATATGGAAATCATTAAAACATTAAATTAAATGTTCTTATCAAATTTTATGACCCTGACCCTGCACAGTTTCATTTAAGTTAAATAGGTCCTGCCGTAGATAATTTAATTAAATTACTACGCCGCCAGACCATGTTAGCACCTGCGGACCAATTGCAATTATAGCATTTATGTTAGTTTCAACTTGGATAATTGAGAAAGGTTGATATTCATAAATTACCGGCAACCACACACTTTGCTCGTTCTTCTAACCTCCAACTCGTAGTGGGTCGGGTCTGCGTGTTTCATGGATTTCAGGCTTACTACAATTTGACGCTGTCGGTTACACCAGTTAAAATTTTGCTAAATATGCTTGCAAGCCGCATTACCACATAAATTGTGAGATGATGCTGGTTCAAAAGAAAGTCTTTTGTTTTACCATTCTAGATTACGACCTTCTTAACTCTAGTCCATTAAAGCATTTTCCCACTATTACAAAATTATCGGGTATAATTTTGGTATTTACGCAGGTACTTGTTCTCAAAAATTCACATCCTTGGAAAAATACATGTGTGCAAAATGGAAATGTTTAAAAAGCAGCGTCCACTATCAACCTTAATACAAGGTCATCTTATAAATGACTCTTATTAAGCTTTAAAAAATGCTCTTTGAATAAATATGTAGCTATAGAGGAAAGAATGTACATAGATGTTGTTTTGTCACAGTTACCCGTGCGCAGTGCAAAAAAACAAACAAGAGTGTGCGTTGTTCTTCCGTCTCTTGCTCATGTTGACATTGTGCCAAAACGGAGACCCAACGGATTCACTAAATTGATAAAAGCTGCCCATGAAAATTATTCTCTTTCGGAAGAAACAAACAGAGATCGAGAAGTAGCAAACTTATCTACCTCCATTTTTGCTCTCCAAATGAGTAGAAAAACTTTATACCTATTTATTATTAGCTCGCTGCATGATTCATGCAGAAGAGCTTATTATCGCACTCTGTCTGTCTGTGTGTCTGTGTGTCTGTGTGTCTGTGTGTCTGTGTGTCTTGAAAATTATTCTCTTTCGGAAGAAACAAAAAGAGATCGAGAAGTAGCAAACTTATCTACCTCCATTTTTGCTCTCCAAATGAGTAGAAAAACTTTATACCTATTTATTATTTACTATTTACATAATATTTCGTCGTACTACAAACTGCATCGCAGACAAAACTATTTTTGGAAGGTTCGGAAGAGTGTTCACTCACATCGTACGATTGTTTTACGTCAAACGATCAAAGTTCAGTTGAAGAAACGTATGCTATTGGCTAGCGAGTCGGGTGTGGTGGCCTGTCTTGTCTACAAGTTTTTCTTTTCTTGGCAACCCAAGAGAAGTGTTGCAATGGAAGCGACGGCTCAAAATGAAATGAAATGCTGCATAACTTTCCGTTTCACCTATTTTTACGTTCTTTTCAATAAACAAACAAACCAAAGTCAAAATTTAATTGCCTAAAATTATCTACCTATCCTGTGACCCTTGGCGTTGTTGGCAATGTGGATATTCCCATGTACCTATGCCACCTTATTTATATGTCTGCTACTTATTTTTGCCGCCTGATGCGTGAACATTTAGAGATTCGTTTTGTACCAGAAATGCCAAGTTGCAAGTAAAAAAAATCGCATGAAACATGCCAAAATATTAATGAAGGTCGAATAGCTGGATTGAAAACCAGAAATTTCTTACGCCATTATTGTTGCCATTCGTGTTGATTTGCGAGAAGAAAAACGGTGGGCTAGAAGGGAAGTACATATAACGCAAGTGAAATGGACTTTGAAACATTTCACACAATACTTATTGTGTCATGTCAGATTTCAAACCAATTTTCTCCACGCTATTCTACGCAGCGGGAAATATGTGTTTTTATGTGATTAAAAAAGTTGATCCAGCGTAGGAAAAATTTTGCACAATGATATTGCTTATGAAACAACCGCTTCTAGTATCACTATCACATTAAAAATTAAACAATAGTAGAAATGTGAAAGGTAGTAAATGGCAATTATTACATGTTTTTTGTTTACTTGAACATATCTAATGGTGTTGTGGAATCAGAAATGAGAAAGGACTGATGGCTTAAATTTATGTAATAACAAAGACGAAAGCAAACACTGGGTAGCTGTTTCCAGAATAAAGGTGGAAAAAATTATTAGAAAATCAATGGGCTACCATTGTTGACGTCGTTGGCGAGCCTAGTATGAATATAAAGATAGAAGGAATGTTTTTGTTTAGAACAGCTTTTAATTCTTCTGTTTACTGAAGTGAATGACATTTTTACTCACAATGATGCGAGCGTCCATAATTACAGCGTGACAGATAATACGAGCTGCCAAGTAAAAATATGAAAATTTGATAATGTTTCTCGTAGGAAAATGCTTTTACTTTCATGCTATTCATAGCACGAATCTGTGTGTAAAAAAGTTTAAAGAAAGACAATTTGAAATGAAGGTACATTATCCGTTACCGTAACAGTGTAGCAAACGGTTTTGTTAGGGATCAAATCAAGTAGAAGTTTATAGATTGATCTACTTGGGTGAAATTCCCGTGAAGTTTATAATAGTTTTATACTAAAATAAAAAATCAATTTGATCTAGCATGCATTGAATAATATCTTGTTGGTCCGATCAGTAATGTAGGTACTACTGCCTTGCATTTCGTTTGCTTCAATATATAGTTAAAAAATTTACTGGGCTGCTTGTTTCCGTCATTTGATTCGAATCAGTTGCTTGGTAAGAATTTGCTGGATTTGTTTAGCTTGTAGGTAATTAAGAGGGTAGTAGTGTAAAGAGACAACCGCAGTCAAATGTAACAATAATGGAGAATAATTACTTTTGCTGTACATTCATACATCAGTACAGTCAAGTGATATAATATAATAGAATCAATATAGAATGGATGATTGCAGCGATTACAGAAGTCATGGGAAAAATAATTGATCGCAATTAAGTGAAACACGCGAAATGATGATATTTTCATGTTACAACTTTAGTGTGTAGTCATTGTCTAGTAAAATTATATGCATTTAAACAAACCTCCACATGAGAATATGGTACATAATATGTATGACGTATATATTTATTCATGTAAAAAAATTTTTGGAATTAGTCGGGTCAGACTAGATCTAAAACTAGTGTAAGTTAATGGAAAGGATACAAACAGAAACAGTAGTACTGCTATGTTGGAGTCATATAGTCGTCGAGTTGGAAAGAAAACCAAGATACTTACCTATATGAACTCAGAACCTTGTTTCAATTCAGTTGTAACCTCGGTGTAACATAATATTCCATAACGACACGACATATTTTGATTAATATTTGAAACAATGGAAATTTCCCGAAACGATTTGATACGATACGACTGTGTAACTGTGGGTAAATAGTAAATGATCAATGAACATAATAATTGTTATGAACCATGAACTACGAACCATCCAATAAACCCTAACCCGATGATACATTAGCATTACTAACAAATGGTACAAACATTTTAATGGTACAGTACTACAGAAATGATAAATAGCAAGTCAAATAGCTTACCATGACTTTTATTAATACCTATGCAGGTGTGCATGCGTCATTTAAAAGTATTATATTGACGTATCGTGTAAATTACGAAGTCGATATTTTGCTACCATTCAAAGCAGTCATCAATTCGGAATCCTTCATTTTATTTGCAAAAGTTATAAAACCTAAACAAAATAGAAGCAAAAAACAGGCTGATTGACACCCTGAATATTTTTTAAAAACTTGATCATATAAAAGTGAGACCTTGTTTGTGTGTTAACTTGAATCATTTTAGTTAAACCAAAACCCAACAATAGTTTAGTTCTCAGTATCAAATGTTATAAAACTGCGAATTTGTGTGGTTTCACAGAGTCACATAATATGTCTTTGTAAACACAATTATTGATTACCTACCAATTTTCATTTCCGATTAGTTAAAAGTGATATATTTTGGAGTTCACAATGACAATTAAGAGAGCCACAGCGTCGGCACAGTACAGTCGACATTTTTATCCGGACTACACTGATGTACTAGGAAAATTAAATATTGATACTTATGGAAGAAAAAGAGTTGTTTCAGCATCAAAGGTAAAGAGGATCTTTTATCTAATGAAATACTTCCCATTGCATTGCACCAATACTTGGCAAAACAAGCATTTCATTTTAATTTACAATGACACCCATTTAAAAAAGATCCAGTCTTTCGTAAATTACTTGTGTACATATGATATGAGTATATTTATGACTCAAAATATGTTTGTAAATGTCCTTCAATGGTTACTTTCGAAAAGATTGTTGCCTCACGAAAAGCTCGTGAGGGTAACTGGAGTAACCATACACATCCATAGGTATACAATACAGTAATAGGTACATACTATATAG
>JAHZMZ010003769.1:0-13771 GCA_027743805.1 Lepidocyrtoides sp. E14 | reverse complement strand
GTTATGCAACGTGGCCCTTTTTTCACAAGAGTTTAAAGATTCGAAGATTTTAAATTGCGTTCGCTCATAGTTTAACATAAAAATCTACTCAGAGAGCCACGAACCAGGCCAATGAGATGATACATTTTGTAACCATAAAGCGAAATAGCATGTCATTTCACAAAAGTTGGTTTATAACAGAGAGAAAGAATTTAAATATGTACGCCTAAATGTCTGTCTGCAGAGAAAATGAAGAAACTGTAAGATAATTTCAGTGAAACCTGAAAATAGAATTGTAGGGCGACACTAGAAGAATTAAGTAGAAAAGTAGAAAAAGTTGCTGCTTAGGTCCATTTTTTCAAATGACTTGAAAAGTTGTCCGAAGCTACTTTTCCATTCAATTTTCGTCACTGGCTCGGTAGGACATAACGCATTCATCCAACTAAAAATAAACACTTGCGCAAACAACTTAATGTTTGTTTTCAAATCTCTCATATGGGCTGTTGGTTAAATTACGTGATGTATCCTATTCAAGAAATGAGGTTATGAAGACAATGCTGTACCCAATACTTGGTCTGAAAATCTCGTCCTGAGAAATAAATCGGACGCGGAAATACAATTTGTCTGTCCGTGAGTCCACTAGCACTTTCTTCCTTATAGCTTGAACTCCATTGTTCGCAAGCTTAGTTGTACTTTACTGGATCGGCTGGATTTTCACTGGATGAGATTTTTTGTATTATAACTATGTAACCAGATTTCGGATTATTCTTTCAGGATTTCAGGATTCAAGGAAATGAAAATGGAATCAAGTATCCAAATATAGCGAATTCTGAAGGTGTATAATTATTAGTGAATGTATAGTAACGCTTGGCTCTGCGGCACAAAGTACAATCTCCATAGTGAGAAGCGATAATCCTAATTACTTTTATTTATCACCAGAGAGACATCAAATAACCAATGTTTTTGCAACCTATCTGCATGCAGTATGAATCACTAATAAAGTTGTTTGCGCTTGATCTTTGAATCGCTTACTACTGATACGTTTTAGTGCTTGTTTTTATTGTGCGCTATGGCCCAAGGACACAATTGAAATAGATCACTACATTTTTATTGCTGATTATTATATCAGGGGTAATATTTACATATCGCATTTTTGTATCTCGTTTCATAGAAGGGGCATTACACGCGTAGATGCTACAATTGCAGCTGCCAAGGTTTGCAATCTTATTTTCATAATACCCTCCCCTTTATGTCAGCAACTTTGTTTGTGTACCATTACAGGCTTGATATACTGCTTGGTTTGTTCGTGGAGAAAACAGAATTCTTACTCACTTTCAGTCGTATGCAATCCTCTCTCGGCAAGAAAACCCTAACATAAAGGATAAAGGTTGACTTCACCTTCTTGAGCATTGAGCACACCCATGAAAAGAGGAGACAGGATCATGAGAGAGGAAGGAAGAAAGAAAGTCTAAATACTCTTTCCTTCAAAGAAGACGATGATACATTGTAAAACAACCAAAACTATTGAGGTTGGTTAACCTCAGCCTCGGAAAATAGTACACAGTTGAAGAAACATAAAATCCTATCCAGCAACGAAACGATGAGTAGCTCTTTTTCTCTTGCAAAAGCAATAACACATTCCACTTTTATTTTTACACAAATACAAGCAAGCATGCATTTTTACTTTCCTTTCATAATAATAATAACAATATTCTAAACGTAAACTCTAATCGTTTATACTCGTCGTCGTCAACTAGGCCATTGTGGTAAGTGTCAGTGGTATAATGGTGGTAGTGGTAGTAGTAGTATCGTATCGACTTTCCTTTATTCTGTAGAGAGAGACGTTGAGAAATACTGACAGTGTGGTAGTGGCAGCAGCCTAGGCCAGAAACATCAAACTGACACAAGGGATAGCAAATGTCGTCTTTATAGTGGAGATATGAATGAAAGTAGGATCAGGAGGATGTATACGGCCACGAAATACTATAGAAAACGGCAACAAACGACTATGTGAATTGAGCGAGAACATGGTTGTGTACGTTCTGTTTATCTTCACTTAGCAGGGGGTACATTTTGTGTAGTCTTGTGTGTCTCCAACTCCAAGTTCCTGTTGCTGTTGCAGCACATTCACATCATGCCACCCAGGAACATGGGTGTTACTGCAAAAGTTTAAATAAAAAATATATGCCTATTCATATGTAAGTAGGTATGCATTGTCGTATAAAAGATGTGTAGAACTATAGATATTATTACATTATTAGTTTTATTATTACGCCTTTTCCTATCCAAGCAGCAGCACTAACAAACTCACTACACATTCGATTTACGTTTTTGTGTTACAATTTGCACCACTGCCGTAGAATTTTTCAATGGAAACCCTGCAGTTTGAATGCGGACTGCCTGCAAAGCGAATGGCAAAAAAAATTGACGAGCTAAACATTCTTCTATAAATTCATAATGTTGCATAAAACTTTTCTCTTTTTCTCTCTGGTAAATGTTTGAAATACATTTTATACAAATACATACTTCTTTGCATGATTTGAATTTTCTACATTTAAACGATAGCCATAAGCGTTGTATTGCAAAGAGGAAATTGGAAATGTGTACATTACCTGTTTATGTGTGGGCTTACATGTAATGCTGTATGTATTGTATGAATACCTCTTCAACCTTGGTCACTCCACTAAAAGCAGAATGTTATTTGATCTTCAAACTTTAGCCAATAGTAACATGTTTTCGTAGCATTTATATATTATTTCCGTCTTTGCAAGTTGGCGTCTACTTTTGCAGTATCATGACTGTCTTTCTGTTTGCGGACAAATTCTATCTTGTCTGGAGAGAAAGCATCATGCAATGGTACTTAGGCTACCTACTCATTCTCTTGTTCGCGAAGTACATAGCTTGGGAACCAATTTGCTCTTGACACTAAAGAATGCGTAGAAAGATAATATGTGATCTTTCTTGTCCTTGTGTAGGAGTGGGCAGAGTGCCCTCATAAATTAACGGAATCATCTAAGCATTATTGTTTGGAGTTGAGCATTCATCTAAGTGCTCAAGTACATATTTTCTTTCACTTTCTCTTTTCACTTTGTAGGCAATGTGTCGAACACAACGATGTGTATATAGTTGATATACTTTGCAACTTACCAGCAGAATCAGAACCATCATGCTTTTAGTCTATCATTTCTAGGCAGGTTAGATTTGTACGTGCCAATGTCTTTTTTGTTAAAAACCATCTTTTTTCTTTGTTTTTCAACGAGATCGTCTCACTTAGCCCCATCTTTAATAACTTACTTATAACCAAAAATTTGTACATTTTACATGACTAAGAATATAGAAAATGAAATTGCTTGAATAAAATGGCTAAATAAAGGCTACTGTTCCATGTTACTAATCCCATCAAGCATGATAATTACCGCGTGTTTTGTATATTACTCGTTGATTTTATAGGCTACGAACTAGCATTTACAGATGTGTCTAGCCAGTAATACCTGTTTGCGTGCATGTTATTTATATGTCGTGGAAGGTTAGGTGCCTATTCTTCAAAAGAGACTGACGAGCGGGGAATCATGTAGCGTGTCTTGAGGTCTGTTAAGCTGTCTAAAAGTTTAGTTGGAATGTGGATGGGATTAGTACTGAAATCATGATCTATGATAAAAATCAATCACACATAAATCTAAAAGATTTTGTTCAAGTGCCAAAATTTTTATAAAGTACTCAGAGGAATAGTTTCACTGATTCATCTAAACACGATATATTTACAGTGTGATATGTGTTGTTCGCTGAGAAAACGTAAACTAACTAAAAATTGGCTTACCGATACAAATGTTTTACTGCTTCGTTAATTATAATTACTCAAACAAGTATTGTGCTCTGTTAGCGACAGCATGATTTCATACCCTTCTTTTCTCTTTCCTTTAAAGCAGGGTTATGAAATTGTACGACGAATGTGTCTGTGTGGTGGAAGAAAAGGAAACATTAGCATCATCACGCAAACTGTGGTCTAAACTACGGTACTTTAAATGTAAAGAAACAGACAAGCGCACGTAATTTACCATTGTTTCCTATCCTATTCGATACAATTTCATTATGGGAACTTTTTGTTTTTGTTCAATGTTTTAAGTAGCCCAAATTGTAGCAAATATTATATCAATTCGGTTATGTATTCATACGTTTGCTTTGTCAGAAAATTGTCCACAAAGATAAATTTCGTATATTCACTCTGCTGTACTCCTTTCATTGTCTTTTTAAACAAAAGAGGACTGAGTGCTCGTATAACACGGCCCCCTTACTTCTTTCAACAGTTCGCTTAAAAAGGATCTTTTAACCAGTTCAAAATTCACATTGCCTGTATATTTGAGTCAAAATATTAAGCATTTGTTTCATAGAATAAAAGTTTGTGCCCATACAACTTCATAATAAATGAAACATACATTAAGCATCATATCGTAGTCCGCAGTATAGACTCCATACATTAGATCTGGTTAGTTGCCTTTCATAGCTCTTTTGTTTACATAGAGGTTGGAGATGGATAATTGTGGCACCTTTAGATCTTTCAAAAGAAGTAAATGTGTACTGAGGTTGACTCATTAATGAGTAAGCTGAAAACTCATGCGGCACATTTTTTCTATCCTGAGGAATGATAGAAAACGCCCACAAAAGACTTGTTGATTGCTACGTTTGAGCTATTTCAAATAATAGCGAAATCAAGTAGAGGAGATAAACAAACAGCAATTTTTCAGAGATGAAAAATGAAAATAACTTTGACATTACAAATTGTAAAAGCAAAGATAAACCGAAAGCACGCTTTTAACAGAAAACGAACAAACGAAGCGAATGTAATTTGTGCTCGTACAAAAGAATCTGATGAAATGAAAATCATCGCAGCGATAAAGTCACGGGAAAAAGTTTTTCCCTTAAAGGAAACAAGAATACCTAAATGGATATAAAGGATAAAATTTGGTATCGCATCTGTAATTTATATTTTTCAAAAAGATAACGAGCTATGGCACTTATACTTAAATCCATACCTGCGGAATTTTGAACAATCTTAAGAGATTTGCAACTTGGATAGATGTAACTGAAGAAGCAGCTCCTACAACACCCGCAATGACCCGATGCTTTCTCCCTCCTGGGGACTCTCCGTCAGAACAGGTTGCAGTCAAGTCTACGTCATCAATGTTACTGATGGAACCTAGAAAGAAAACAAGAGAGCAGCATTGAAAATTTCGTGGAAGGAGCTCCTTACAATACCACGAGGACATTTCAAAGACTTGACTGATGCATATGAAAACCACTACTAGAACAAATTTTCATCTTATCTTCTCACGCTCACTGAGAATGTGTAGTCTCACTTTCAAGTTATTCCCATTTCGTATTTCGTTAATGAGCTTTGCCTGTCATGCACAATAGTGAAACTTTGCTTTTGCCACATGGAAAATTAAAGCTTTCTCCGAAATCTTGATGAAATCTCTTGATTCCCTCTACATGCAAACCGGTCACAAAACAACTCAATGTGCATACACACACACACACAACAATAAATTATGTATTGTGGCCTTTTCGGTGGAGATTTTAACACAAAAGGAGATTTCCGTGAATAATTTGTTACATAAACCGCTTACGTTTAATTGTTGATTCATCGTAAAACGTGAATTTGATAGCCACCCTTTCTGTCTGTTGAACTTGAACCATTGCAAATTAAATACACAAAATAAAATAATAGTTTTAGTTAAACTTTTGGAGAATTAACAGATATTTTATAGCGAGGATGGGAACATGACATGAGCGAGCGGACAAAAGCCAAAACTGTATTTTTTTTATGTAAAATATATGCTAACACCTCTTTTAGTTGTTAATATCATGACTAATTACAATTTACAGACTAATACCAGTTTGCTGGAAGCGTAAGGAGAGCTTTTCACATATACATATTTTTAGTTTGTTTGCTGTCTGTCTGTCTGTTCATCTATCCGTTTAGAGTATAAGCTTTGATATCTTTTGGTCATTTGCTTCGAACAAATGTACACAATGAACAGGGAATACTTGGAGGGAAAGAAACCTATTGATTTTTGGATCTGTGAAGTTTGAGTCCTCCGTTGTACCCGTGGAAACTAGCTAGCTTTATGCTATGCTCCCTAATGCTTTTTTACCGGGAAATTCTTCATCCAATTATCAGCAGAGCAAAAAGTTACGCAAGTTTTGATGCAGAGCCATGGGTTTGTTCGTTGGTGGCGGTAGTGACCCACCGCAAAGACGTCAAAAAAAGCAATTACACATTTCGATTGAAAAGCTATGGATTACAAACTTATGCATGTACGCACATATTTTAATATAATATGGTACTTGTCCGGGTTAGTCTCAGAACATTACTTTAATGTCAGTTACATCAATCGCTCAGCATAACTAGCATAGCATAATTATATTAACAAAATTACATACGTACGTGTAATAAAAGACTAGAAATGGTTGCCAGCCCATTTCATCCTTTAAATCGAAACCGTCGGTCAGAGTTATTTCATAAAGCCTACTAATCCAGAGAGGCAGACATTTGTAAAAAAATGTTAATTTGCACCACTTTCAAACATTTCAATGCTACTATGCAGTAGTGCATCACTAATCATTTCCACTATCTATGCATACTTTCTTTTAATGAAATGCAAGCAACGAAACAAGTGTACAAAAAGTCAACGTTATATTTCTCCGCAGCAGTAAAAAATGCAGGTAAAAATTACTATTGTAAAGTTCGCATCATTATGTCAAAATTGTGTGATAAATAGATTGGAATGAATAGTACACCCAATCTTGAGTGCACTCTGTATGTTGATACCAAGCTATATCTTTTTTGGTTGGCTGCTTGCCACCTCTTGAAGAAATATATAAGTGATGAGGAAAAGTCACTTTCATTGACATAAGCATGGACTATACATATTGTTCGCTTCTTAGATTCCTAGATGATGCACAATTTATAGTGTTTGGAATCAGGAAAAGTTCTTGGTTTTTTATACCGCATCATTATAATGAGATCTACGTTTACCTTTTCATATGAATTTCCTTAATCCGACAGATTTTTACAGTTCAATACTTCTCTTATCTCATTCCTACACTGAATGAATTTATATTGGAGGCGAGGGGTGTTTGCATTTTATGATATGACAGAGTACGACAGAGAAAGCAATTTTTTTCTTTTTAAAAACAGCAATAGCAAGAAATGTGAAAATACATCAGTGTAATGGGGGTCTTGTATATTTGATATGAAATTAGTGGTGCTATTACGGAAGATGGTATTTAATGCTTGACGCAAATAATACGATTACGTATGCCAAGCTATACAGATACCTACACGTGTATAAACGGTTGTTTATCCGCATCTTTTATTTCCAAAGGAATGTTTTCACAAGAGAAAGTCACGTGCTTTGATTTTCTATTCGATTAATATTATAGTGAACAAATCAATACTTTTTTGATGATTCAATATGTCTTGACTCAATTATTTCAAGTGTTATTAATAATAATATATGAGTAAGGAATTTGTATGTAATCGCTACTTTTTTTTTGTAATATATATTTAGAACATGTCCGTATGTGTAATTTGCCTCACGAGGATACAAACTGACAATAAATCACCATTATTATTATTATAGTTATTTGCTGGAAATACAGCAAGCTATATTTTATTGCTTTATTGTAAGTCATACTTGCTATTAAAGTTCTTCGACGCGGAAAACATTTTCAGTAACGATGTAAATGCATATAAAGCATAGGAAACAACAAAGGTTTTGAAACTAAAAGTACTTCACCGTTGAGTATCTCATTCAAGATCGCAATGTAGAACTAATATTGTTTAACCTTAAGTTAAACCAAATATGGACGACTAAGGTACTTGGAAATGAAAGGACATTATGACAATTTACAGCCTAACGTGTACCGTTTATATTTGTTACGCTTCTATTTTATTCTTCGATGCTCTTAATATCGAAGGTTGAAGAAGTGTCGCTGACACTTTTGAAAAGAACATGCGGAGACAAATGACAAAGTTTTGAGAATAAAGAGAGGATTCGTTGATTCGACGGTACCACTAATGCAGCAGTAATGAATGGAAAGTTCAGCCAGTTTCCACTGGCGGTGTTTAGATAGTTATTGAGCGTGCATGTATGGAATATAAAGGTGCAGCCTGTTTGAGCAATAAGAGAAGACCAGCGTTTTTTTTTCAGGAAAACCCGAAACATTGAGGTCTTGTGTCCTTACTTACTATGCGACAACTCTATTATATAGTAAAAAGTGTATTGGACTTGCCACTTATATTTTAACTAAACGTCTAAGAGTCAGTTGGTCTAACCTACTATTGACTAGACCCCGGAGCTGCCACTAACGATGCTACTTTGTAACATTTACTGCTTACGTTGCTACCTCTTTTCTCCTTGACTTTTTTTAGCCACCAAGTATGCATGACATGCATATTATTATTATAAACTTCCGTTCATGATGCATTCTTCCAGCGTTACAAAAGGCAAACTTTTTCTTCCTCTCTTTGTTATTGCTTACTTGATTTAAAAAGGGCACAACACTACGTACAGCCACACTATCTTTTCACCCACACACTCAGATATCTCGCCATATCTAGCTACACAGACAAGCATGTCTGTCTGTAACTTGTACTCTCATTGTTAGTGGAGTGAAGTGGAACAACAATGGTACTTGTTCGGTTAACTGTCAATAGGTTTGTTTGCAGAAAGGGTTTCTTTACGTAAGTACACACTATGAAACTCTACCATCTACCTACCTGAAAGTTCAAGTATATTTCGATAATAATTGAATTCATGCTTATTATGTACACTCTGCTTACGTGCATAAATTTTAAGTGAATTACTTGAATATTTGAGCGCTCTGAAGTGAGTGAACGGACTATGTAGTGTTAAGATACTAATTAATTATAACATTTGATGGTGGTGGTGTGGTACGGCCATGCGTACTTAAATTGTAAACATTTTGTACTAAAATTAGCCTTACTATGGAAAAATTGGAAACTGGCTTAAGAGTACTTATCCAATCACGGTACTTTGAAAAGTCAAGACCCAATTTTTGGTTTTGCTGTTTTTTTTTGCTCAATAGATTAGTAACAATTATGGACAGTTTCACCACGCCAAAGTCATTTAGCCGATTATTTTCAATAGCTATTAGAGCAATAACATCATGAATCATGGCAGTATAAAACTACGCTGCGACGAGTTAGTTCTAAAAGCACTAAGTTGACGGTCAATAAAAAAGTGTTTGTAAAATACTATCTGGTAGTGGATTAATGAAAGTACATGGTGATGTGGAATAAATAAACTTTTCTATCCCAATATTTCTTCATTTCCCCCAAGGTGGAGGTACCTAACTAGCCGTCTTGCTGTTGCTATTGATCCCACCATATCCGCTTTTAAGTCGAGACCATCTGTGCTGGAACGAGTTGAACTTCAGAATAAGAAATGGTTAATTAGATTGAAGTCAACAGATTGTGTTTCCCATTTCCTACCTTTTACTAACTTCTTTTGATAAACAAATACAACGATTTTTTCTAGTTACGAATACCATTACATACTTTTACGAAACATGTCTTGCGTACAAAAATGTCGAAAATTATTATAGCACAAAGGACAGAACAAAAAGACAGTTTCGGCACTGTAGAACGTGCACTGAATGCATGCATATTTTCCAATGATAGGGCGAAGCTAGTCGTTTCCAACTTCCAACCAGTTTATTATTATTCTGTAGATCTACAAAAGAACAGATGCAGCACTTGAAAGCATAATGAAAACACGAGTTTTCTTTTAATTACAAAGCTATGGCAGGTTCATCTGACGACAGTAATTTTTTCAAGGAGAAACATTTCGATAGGAAATATCCGTACAAGTGAAAGGGAATTACGAACAAGTTAGCACCTATCTTCATTACGTAAATCTTAATGTGGGTGCAAATAATAATATATAAAGGTGTGTGGGTGGGGTGTGGGCACACACTTATTAACTCTGTTGATTTTGACTGAATTAATCACACGATGGATTACATTTCTACATTTTCCATTCTCTTAAACTGTGATTTGATATAAAATGCATAAATCATGGTGATACTTGTCAACCTCAAAACTAAAGTTATATTAAATGAAACCTATGAACACACAAATAAGTGACAATTTATCATCCAAACATTCCAAACTTTTACACAGTACTACGTGTATATACCCAATAGCACAATTTCAATGGAAATCTCACAAGTACCCTTGCTGGAACTGTAACCTTGCATTGTGATGTTGCATCAACAACTTTGTGTAATGTTTGATTGATTAATAATGAACGAATCAATTTTCCCCAAAAACTAATAAAGGGCCTTTGTGCTGTACACTGCTTAGGATGCACTGCAGAAAAGTAGTGGCAGATTAACGTAATAGCTGTGTAGTTTTAAAAGCCCAGTCACAAAAGAGGTTAGTTCTTTGTACTCGATTTCACATGGGTAATATATCAAGTTGTCAAGTTGTCGTCTTATTAAACCCGTGTGCTTTGCTTTCAGCATGCATCAGTTGCAATATAGTTGCAGTCGATTACAAAAAACGTTAGTATTTTTTCCTACTTTATCTTTTAGACTTTGTGACCACAAATCATACATAATTTCTCCATATAGTCAACTTTCTACTTTAGTACGTAGGCAGGTATACGTTTTTTATCTGTCTTTTACCTATCATCTATCACCGTGTTATATTTATCCCGCGTTATCATTTATGGCTGTTAGTTACTTGTAACTTATAAAAATCTATTTTTAAATTTTGGAATTTTGGGTACAAGTAAATATAGTGACCGATACCTAATTCATTGCTTGCTGCGGAAACACAAAAAGATTCAATTGAAATTGTTGCACGTGAAGCTACTATAACAAAGCGTTATATTTCTTTTACATGATTATGTATCATTTTTGTGGTTTAGTGTGAATAAGTGGCATCAACGCAGCTCATTAACTTATACTAATACATTTTGAGAATTATTAGCAATGCTGTGACATTGTATTAGATACTACTCACACCATTGGTTGATTGAGTTGACTGAGATTCTTCTTGAGTATGCAGTTTATTGCATAATATGTTTTGCGAAAATTTGAATTTCATGAAAGCATTTTTGATACATACACACCAACACTTTTATTATGCATGTTGCTAGTTGGTACACTTGTGTATACAACACTGCATCGGAGAAAATTCATGAAAGATAAACAAGTATTGGGATTACGCAAACTTTAGAGACGTTTGGGATCCATAAATCTATGAAACAACGACGTGACGTACGAAATCACAATAAATCAAATTGTGTGGGGAAAGTCATGCCAAAGGCCAGCATCGATCTCATATGAAAAGGATATATCTTTCGGTAACTTTCACAATATTATTCTGCATGTGATGCATGTTATATACAGTCATGAAAAAATGAATAAAATAATAATAACGCTTACTAAAAGGAAGAATTTTGATTTTGTTTGAATATATATACATATATATTTCACTGACCTACCAAAAAATCAGCTTGTAGAAATGCTTTCTTATATCACCAAAAACCGTTTACAAAATTGAAAACGCAAGGAACGTCTCTAAAGTCAGTATCAAAGAGTAGCTGTGCAATATGTGTGGTAATTTACAAAGTAGAAAACAGCTTTTGGATGGTGAAAAGGCTTGCCCTCCCACTCTGTCATGTTATAATATGAATATGCGGAGATACAGCTATAAGAGTACAGCAACTAAAAACAGCAAAAGGAGGCATATAAAAGACGAGGAACAGAC
Source organism: Lepidocyrtoides sp. E14 (assembly GCA_027743805.1). Taxonomy (NCBI): domain Eukaryota; kingdom Metazoa; phylum Arthropoda; class Collembola; order Entomobryomorpha; family Entomobryidae; genus Lepidocyrtoides; species Lepidocyrtoides sp. E14. The sequence goes on along the minus strand of JAHZMZ010003769.1, from coordinate 1,989 downwards.
TTGACATAGCAAAAATTGAGCTCACATTTCTTCACTTGCGTGTTGTTACAGAATTGGCTCAGAGCTTGAATAGAAAAAGCTTGCTGAAAGCTTAAAATGAGAAATAGGATATTTGTTGGCTGCTATTAGAATTTAGTCTAGCGTACAATGAAATAAACAAGAGTAGTGTAGCATAGACAATGGCGTGTGATGAAAATAGTTTTGAAGTAGAGGAGAATGGTAAGATCCTTTTCTCTGGAATAATACTTGTGTGTATGAAGTGAACTTTTGTGTAAACACCGTTACGTCTCCGTTCCTATGTATTTTTTGAGTGGCAGTGGAAATACATGCGTAATTCTATGTATTTATAATTTACTAGTCCCTTCGTCCGAATTGAATTCAATTAAATTAATTAGCTTTCAAAATTCTAACAACCTTTAAAAGCATAATATCATCACTAATAATAATAATAATAATGGAGCATGGACAAGTTTACTCCCTAATTTACAATATCATACTATAGAGCTATCAAACTGATGATGTGCTTATTTTAGGCTTGAAAAAGGCCAGGGACAACCCTTTGAATATCAAATTTCTGAATTTTATATTAATTGATACTGTAAATATTAATATCCTGGTTTAGTAGTAAAACTATACAAATTAGTCCTTTGATTATGAAAAGAATTTGAGTAAATTAAAATTGAATAAAAATCATACACTCTTGTATTTCAGTCAAGATGTTCATGTTCGTTGTGTAGGCACGTAGTGTTACCCAATAGCCTAATAATACATGCAGATAAAAACCAGTTGTTCGAAAAGTAAGACTATTATCTATAGTATTGTACTCTCACCATGAAACAGTAACCAAAACTAATTAATGAAAAGTAAACAAGTAATATTGGAAATTAAGATGGTTTTCAGTTCAATAATGCAAATAATAGCATAAAATTTTATACCAATAGAAAGTACTTTCACTCACATGCCAAAATTCACGTACCTACTTACATACATACCTACCAACAAAGGTATGTTAAAAGTGAACTCAAAGAGAGAGAGAAGAGATAGAGAGAGAGAGAGAGAGAGAGAGAGAGAGTTGTGTAAGCAGTCATGTCCATTTGGTTGGTGGAAAGCTAAATTGGTGCTTGTTTAGTATTTATCAGCTTTCTATACTTAAAATCAATATAGCTGCGTACCTACCTACTACTATAAAAAATATATTGATTACACTACTACACAAGAAGTAATTGGACTCCAATGCTCTTATAGGTAGGTATATCAATCAAATACGTTGAATTACTTTAATTTTCATTAAACAGCCTGTAAGGGCAAAGTTAAAATCTGTTGTGTACGGTTTACACTCTTTGCTTCATTAGGCTTTCCAAATTGAATTTAGCTAAAAGGCATTGATCAGCATGAGAAAACAAAAAAAAACGTTGCCGTATACGCATGCAACCAGTAAAAAATAGGTCGGGTAAAATTTCCACTGGGCAGCAATAACAGGATCATTGATTTCAAAAAAAATAGAAAATAAAGTATGTTCCAGATTCTGTGAATCATTTATCATGTACAATCGTGACATACTGACAAGTACAATTGATGAAACATTACAATGTTTGCCGATTCAATTCTGAATCTAGCCTGAACAACGGTTTGTTTGAGCTATACACATGCACATTGGAGGAGAAATGGCAAATCAAGCATGTCTCTTTACTCTCCCATCTCTCCCCTGTATTTACAAAATTTAACCTTGTTTGGTCAAACACTACTCTGTACATACATAAAACCAGGCTGAGTGGTCTCTCCTTAACCTTATCCATTCCTGCTTTGTCGAGTTGAGTTGTTGAAAAACATGTAAGGGCCATTGTTCAAGGAATGTAGGAGTCGTTTTACGGGGCTTGAGATTACGATTTGTTTGATGTACGACTCTAGTTGCTGCATTTATAAGTGTAAAATTGTATTGGCTTTGACGGTGGGAAATTTTATGGAATTAAGTGGAGTTAAAAACATATT
>JAHZMZ010003768.1:5835-17895 GCA_027743805.1 Lepidocyrtoides sp. E14 | reverse complement strand
AAATAAGGTGTACAGTGTACACGCTGCTGAACGTGAGGAAACTCCAGATAGGCAAATAAGGCAAAAAAACTGAATGCTTGTCGTCATCAACATTTTTTCTGTACATGTACGATTCTTCTGTCGGTTCTCATCTTTAGAAGTGTTAACATGTGTGGGGAATGTGGATTTTGTAGGTCGTCATCACGAATGTGTCTGCAGCAGCCGCAAGAAAAAAGGCGGAGAAAATATGACACAATTTGTTTGCAAACGAGATGTTGAGTCTGGTGCTTTTCCTACTCTTTCGAATGAAAAGATGTTGAAAAAAAAACGCTGCCATCCCTGACAACTCATGTAGGTAGGTAGATAGTTAATATTTACCTATGCAAAATATAAGGATGATTGCAGCCTTTTTCCTATCCACAACCTTTTCATGTACACACCATGTTTCTCAATGCGTATAGTCACAAAGGGTACGTAGGTGCTCTTTTTTCGTGTGATTTGCGATGAGAATGACAAAACAAACGAGCCATTTGGCCATTTTGTTCTAGTTTATATCTTCCTTTCCTCATGAAAGCAGTCATTTTTGAACGTGGTTTGAAAAATTCTGAAAAACTGGATTCTTCGTGTGATATGGAACGTGAGATGCGATAATTTGCTGGGTTGGATAAAACAGGAGGAAACAAGCAAGCAAATCATAAAATATATTTTTTTGTGCTTACCGAACATCTTTAGGTGGCTAGAAGGCTCTTTAGACACTCCCTTCTCTGGGGTTACGGATACGACAGAAAGCTCCTCTTCTACAAAATAGAAAATAAGCGTGCAATATTATTATTATATCATTTTACTTGCTGTACTTGTATCAACAGAAATCAATCATATTATGTATAATGTATACATCCCCACGAGGAGACATCTTATCATCAAAGACAAGGACTTGACTGAATTGAGGAAAAATATATTTATGTAAATGTAGGTAGCAATGTGTACATATAAAAAACAAGGTCACCAGATAAAAGATTTTTAAAAAAATGTCTCACACAACCGCAAAATAAAACATGACTCAAAAGCAGCCGCCGCCTTTCAGTTGGTTTTATTTATATTTTTTCCTGTTCCAAATCATTCACAAAGTCAGTGAAGCAAAAAATGAAAATGACATCCGCATAATCCAATGATCCAATTCAAAACAAAACATGCTCTGACATCACTCATTTGAAAGCAGAATAGTCCTTTTTGGACGTAATAAAGTTCAGAGATCATTCGTGTGCTGCCTAAAGATTAAAACATGAATGTTGAACACATATAGTTGCCTATATAACTTGCACAAAAATTCTCCTTTTATATTGGCAATAGTCAAGGAAAACGGTAAAAATTTGCGCCAAGCCATACTTACATATTTTCATGTACCAATTTTCGGCTTTATAACTTAATTCTGTGCTATCCACTCAAAAGTACTTGGGCTTAGATCCCAACATCTTTCGTTTGGCTGGGATTATGTTGGATGGCAAGGACAGTGCTTCATAGTTTATACGACTCACTGTAGAAAGCAGTGGCAGTAATGTTACTACTTTGTTGCCAAAACCAAAATTTTATTGCTGACTATATATCTAATATTAATGTTGGCGAAATGCTGTAATTTTCCGCTGAATCTTTTGGAATAGCGTAATAGTCATGTAGCAGACACAGTAACCTTTCTGGATATTTGGATCGAACCTCCAACAAACATCTCGTTTTCGCGGTGGCATCATTTACAGTAGTATTACTCCCGACTGTGGCTTTCATAGCGGTTGACAGTAAATCGTAAAGAAAAAGTAATGCAGCCAATGTGACAATTCCAGCCATTACCATACCAGAAAATCTACTTACTTAAAAGAAAGAAAATCTATTTTACTTGAAATATAAAACATAATTGGGGATCAGAAAAGAGAGAAAAAATGGAGAAACATTGTAACAAGTAGTAAAAAGACACTCCTATCCATGCCTGATTCACTTTAAAGAAACATGTATGGAGAACATTGAGCATTCGTGTTTAATACCCAACACAACCAGCCCAACGTAGTCATTCAAGAGAATTCTTTAAAAAATAAGCTGATACGCACGTGTGCATGCGTACGCAATGCGTAATGGAATGGCCATTATCCGATACTACACAAGATCTTAGGCAACTACCAAAGTCAATTTTCTCATCCTTTTTCTGAATAATGCATGCTCTCCCTTTTCATATATCAAATCAACTGGATAATAATAATCCATAAGTAAAGAAAAGTTGAAGGTAAATACACAAAAAAAAATGTAAATAAGGTTTTTATGTTTTGTACATGTAGGTATGTACATACATCATGTTACATGTATTAATATTAATGGTTTCATCTCAACTTTATTAGAATAATAAAAAGAAATAATATATTGTTCTTCATACCAGAATTCTGTCGACTCCCATTCTGGCTCCCGTCGCCAACAACGGCATGAACACAACAGTCACTACAGTAGCTACACATTGTGGTAGAAGTTGTTGCAGTAGTAGAAGAAGTATTGAAATAAATCCCGACAACAATCCAAATTCAACAACAGTAAAAATAATAATAATAATATTTATACAATATTATGATATTATTCACTATTATTTAAATACAATATAATGGAATCATTCATTCAACAACAACAACAACAAACAATGTCAAAATAACATAAACTTTTCATCCTCAGTCTTCCCTTTGTATATCGCTTCCCAACAATCTACATTTAAGTGCCTTTCCTCGTTGTTAGTTGTGAATCTGTTGCGTAATGCAATTAGCATATTAATATTTATCTTATTTATTCACTACAAAATAGTTTGTGTACGAAAGAACAAACGAGTAGAGCAAACTTCCAAAAAACAAGCCATGTGGTAGGTAAGTACGTTTGTATGTATCTCTAGTGAGTTATTGTTTGCTAATAAAGTTACTTTTGTTCTTTGCTGCTGCACTCGCAAAAGAGAGAACAAAGTGGAGAAAGTGAAAGTAGTTTTCACTGTCACAATTCTTTCTTTTATTTGCTTATACATTTATAGATACATACCTACATATTGTATCGTGCATCATGAAACAACTTGTAAACCTATTTTTTCACCTCCTCCTCCATGATACATAACTTTTTGTAATAGGTATTTTAATCGACTTAGCTCAAAGTTTTTTGTTTTGCCTGCTTTTACTAACATTTAATGTAAATGTGGCCTTCGTCGCTGTTGCGTCCCTCTCTCCTTGCTCCCATTCCGCCCTTTAACCTTTTTTTACTTTAATGGTTTGCTTTTCTTGGTTAACAAAATATTTTCATAATGTATTTCCTTCCTTCCATTACACACCACATTGAAAACTAATACGACACAATTACCATCAACAGAGCAGCAACAGGAAAGTAATAATAATAACAAACAGGGCAACTTTGAAACAACAAAGATTCTTTCCTCTCTCTGAGCTTCTTCTTTTCCCCGGTGTATACGACATATAAATAGGTATATGCGTATAGATTGGATATCAAAACCTCCGCTGTAGTAAGTACGGAAGGAAACAAAGTAATGCTGCTTGCTCTAATAATGGTCTACGTGTGTCCATTTGAGTTTCACACAAATTCAAAAACATATATCAACAACCACAAAACTCAAAATTCGTTTTTGGGTGAGTAAGACAAGTCTAAAGTGAGAAAGAGGAAATGGCTGAAATAAACTATAGGAGGTATCACAAGGAAAACAAAGTCAGAATATAATCACTCGTTGTTATTTGATGCTGTTGGTTTTCTGATGGAACAATAACAACACAGGAAAAGTAAAACTATGTTTTAGGGGTTTATAAAGTAGAAATTGAACTCACTACTATGCACTCACTCAAGTCAATAGAAGGTTTATATATAGGCAATTGTAGTTGTACACTAGCAGAGAACCGGGACGTTTATGGGCAACTTCGTCTCACAATTTCTTTTGATCCCGACATAAGCCTTAAGCACTTATTTTACTCTATTTTCCAAGCCATTATAGCACACACCGAAATGTAACACGTCGTATGCACATATTATTATTATGAGAATTGAAGGGGAGTAATAGTACGGGAGAAGCAAAGAACAGACAAAAAGAAGATGACGAGAAAATTGACAATGAGCAAAAAAATATAAAATAAAAAACTGACTGAAATGCGATTACATGTGCTGTACATGGGAAGAAAATGGTCCATTTTCCTTTTTTCTTTCTCTCTCTCTCTCTCTCTCAAGCTATTTTGCTTTCCTCTTGTTTCACTAGTGGAAGAACAGATTTAAAATCCAATATTGACTGCCTTTGCCCATTTTTAGGAGACTAAATGAACTGACATCTCGGCTTGTCTCATTGTACATTTTTATGTGTCCACACAATCCATGTCATGCATGAATGCATTTACCAACCGACCGACATATATCCCTTGAGGAGGACACTGTAGCACAAAATGTATTCCATGCGTTGTTTCACCGTGATAAATGGTTTCCTTTTTACGCAAAAAAAACTGTAAACATTCACACAGAATGACAATGGATATTTTCCTTTATATTGCGCTTAAGCAGGTTTTTTTCTCCGCCTGGTCTTCCCTCTCTCCTTCACACATTACTTTACGTATTGGTTCGACCAACAATTCAATAAATGTACTGTTCAAATTCCCATCTTTTTCATGTGCTTTTTTTTCAGTCGCCCTTTTTCCGCCTTTCTCCAGACAAGTCAAGTCCAACAAGCATTTCAGGCAAAAAAAGTCAACTAGTTTTAATAGTATTTATTTATTACATACTTGTCTTAGTAGCTAACTTGTGTATTTATGTTCCCAGACAAGCAAGTCCAAAGTCCATTTTGTAGTCTGAAATAAATACAAGATGGAAATTGTCTATTGTCTCCCCGGATTCGAAAATGCAGTCTCAAATGGTTGTAGTAATAAGTAATGTTGTTTGAATGAATGAATAAATAGTATGTTAGTGTACTACTGAAGTACTACGTACAGCTACAAAGCAGGACGGCTTATAGTTTACGAACGAGCTCAACTCAACAATGATAAATTGTCTGGAAATCTAGTTTACTTTTGTAAGATCACTAAAACACTACTTTTCTTGTGTGTGTGCTGGTGGCATGTACAGTATTGTAGACTTGTGTTATGTTTCTTCTCGTTTTTTTTGTAATGTGCGTCCTGTGACAGGGAAAAAAACAGACAACTTCTTCATTCTTCTTCTTCTCCTTCCTCTCCGCCATTTTTTACGACTTTGGCTTTCATGGACAGTTTCTCATCCATAATGGCAAATGGCAACTCCACAACGCATTACACAGAAAACAGAGCTAAAGTGCCATTATTATTCCGCTTTTCTCATAAGCATCATCTTATTTGGGAAGAGACGCCCAGAAGACAACTTGGAAAATGTAAATAAGAAGAGGAGGAAGAAAAACACCATCCGACAACAAGCCAAACAAGAAGACACACGACGATGATGACAACAATTATGCGTATGTGCCGTGACGAGGGCTATATAGCCATCAACACAATCTAAAAATACAACCTCTTTCACAAAAAAAACTGTAACTTTTTTTTTTACTAAAAGTTAATCTCTTTCGTTCAAGCGTACAATGTACACACACTCTGCCAATAGCATGCGGTTGAATGGAAATGTGGTGTGATATGTGCCGTGAAAATATCTGCTTGTACTTGTTTTTAAAGTATAAAACTTTGACTGACTATTTCAAAAGAATAGCAAAAAAGGAATAAAAACTGGAGGTCCTTTTGAGGGATTAAAAACAAGGAAAAAACAGAATATGGGCAATGTTTAAGGTGGATAAATATCGTATTGCATTTTACTTTCTCAACTTACTCGTGCATATTAGAGATGAGATAAATAAATATGCAGTGTTTGGTGACTTTGTGTCGTATGTAGTATGGTGCTCTATGAAGATGTGAAATAAATACATATGTGGATGCATGTGAGCCGCATAAATATGTATGAAATGACATGGATAAAGAATGAATGAAATGAATGTAATATCATCATCATCATCATAAAGGATATATAGAGATATGTATTTGTTGTTCAGCTGAATATCCCAGTAGTGGGATGATATGAAATAAGGCAAGAGACGGTTAGAGAGAGAGAGAGAGCGAGTTAGATGCGATGTAAAAAGATAATACTATCAACTGTCTTAAGTGCATAGCCGTATAGCCAATATTATGTGTTGAGTGAGTGGTAATTCTCCTGTGATATCTTTTTTTTCCTCTTGTCTCTCGTTTCGACTAAAATATCTTATTCGTGTGGAAGTTGAAGACAGAAGAAGCAGCACACGACTTGAGAGAGAGAGAGAGAAGTGAATGGGAAGAGTAAAGTAGTAAAAAGGCACTTGTCTTGTGGGTTTTAAATATGCCATATATAAGATGAGAATGCGATATTATCCCTTTTATTTGCTTTTCTGCTGCTGCTGTCTGTAGAATAAAGATAATATTTAAATGATATTCCGTGCTGTACGAATACTTCTGTACTACTTTGGCTTTCAAAAGTTCACCAAGTAAGATGAAAGTATTCGTCTTACAACTAAGATGATGATGATGTGATAGGATATGGGAATGAGAAGTAAAAAATGGTTTAAAGGATGGTGGGATGGTAGGAGGAAAATAAAATTTATGATATTTAAAGGAAAATGAGAACCAACAATTCTAGAAGGCTAGAAACATCAGCGCATAATATTTTAAAAAAAAGATGTACAGTGACAGTACTTATACTTATTTAAATACTTCTTATAATTAACGAAAATTCTTTGAATGAGAAATGCAAGTTTTACCTACACTGCATAAAAATAACGAATTCAACAATGTTTCGTTTTAGCTTTTAAGCTATTGGATGTCATGTTCAGCCTGAGGAACAGTCTGTTGAAGTTTATGTTTGCTAATATTTAATTTTTAGTAGGTGAACAAACAGCTCGACTGTATTTAGTTATCTAGTACCACATAAATAAAGATGAAGTCATGATTAATTAATTTATTTTCATGCAGAACTCATTCGGCTAAAACTGCACTTTGTACTTTATCTCGGCCAAGGACCAAAAAATACTCTGGCTTAAACTCTTACTATCCAGCGCACGTATTCAATTTCCAGTTATACCAAGGACCATGCTCAGTATCGAGGTTAAAATGAATGAAAAAAACTTATTTCTTCAAGTGAATTCAATACACAGATTGTTTTAATTTAAAGTAGATAGGCACGCGTCTGCTTTAAACAAAAACAATCTAATATTCATTTATTCAGCACCACCTCACACTCTGACGCGCCTCGCCTCACAACTCATTATATTTCGTGGAGAGAAGACTGAAGAGAATAAAACATGGCATTTAATATCAAACTATGTACTTATATTGAGCACTACGAGGAGAACTGAAAAACTTATTACATTACAGAAGAAGTATAATAATTACTTAGGTACTAGCATATTACATTCGCACATATTACTTTTTTTATGATACGATATACTAATTATAAATAGCATGATATACGATGACTTACTTCATCTTCCTCTCAGAACCATCATCATCATCTCGCCATAAAATAACATATCATCATGGCCACTGCCGTCATCCACAACAAGCTCAAGAATAAACTTTTTTCCGTTCTCTCTCTCCCTCTTTATATGAAGTAGTAGCGTCTCTCTCTACTACTACTACTACTACTACTTCTTCCCAATAAGCACACTTACACAACTCACATCAGGCAGTCAGTCAACCCCACCCCTCATGTCTAGAGAAGACGAAGACAAATTAATTTCACGAAGCGGATAAAAAGACAACGAGAACACTGATGATGATGATGATAACGATGACAAAGGAAACACCAGCGATGATATCCCTATCATCATTATCAAGTCATACTCAACTTTCGTTTTTAACACCAGCCAGCCAAACTACTCAAGCAAGCCAACATTATCATTTAATATAACGATATCCTTTTGTCATCATTACTCTCATCAACATCTTCATTAAATCTTAATATTACATTTTAATATCATGATGACAAACACTCGCACTTCATAACGCTGCTAGGCTGGGCTGTGTAGTGGTGGCATGTATTTGACTCCACTTTTCCCCACCTGTACCTTCTTCCGTCTTTCTGTCCTTTCTGTTTCTGGCGATAATGGTAGCAAGGATGATGAAGTTTACTCATTCCTCATACAATATATTTTTTGATGGTGTTTTTGTAAGTACCCTGGCATGCTTCAACACAAACATCATTTTGTTACTACACAATGATGACGATAACTTACACCACCACTCATCTTCATGTAATGCAATCGGATTAGCTCAAATTCTATAACGATGATGGTCGTGAGACTTTTCAGCTGTCAAATATTCCTGACCACTTGTTTCTCTCTCACGATCATCATACATCATCATGATGATGTGTCTGCATTCTGTTTGGATTCATTTTCTAATGCTGACTGTTACAGTAAGCACTTTTCCGGCAATCTTTAATGTCACGTCACACACAACCCATAAACCAACCACAACCACCACCAACCAACGCCACCAAAACGAATTTATTTTCAACACATTTTTTCACGCTATTTTTGGCTCTATTCAAACAGTCGAAATGAGAGACTATACAATATTTTATGTACACATTTTATACCCCAAGTCATTCTGCAATGCCGGCATTTTTTGTAACTGGATAAAGAACCCTGACTGAATGTATATAAGTACTTAAATTTTTTACATTTTTATGTGAACCAACATCTACTTCACTTTAACCAAACGAACGAGCACGTTTTGCTGCCGCTGCTGCTGATAATGCGAAAGCTGCCGGTGCCGATCCGGCTGCTGCTGATCAAGTTGAAATCAAATAAATATAAAATAGATAAATGCTACAAAGCTAGTGTTAGATTACGTTTTATTCAATTTCGTTTCTCACAAAAAAGACATGCAATGATAGAACCATTTTTTTGCCAGTGAGGTAGCAGTGACCCAAAAAAGGAAAGAAAGAAAAGTGCCTTGGAGGTTAGAATCATTCAAATTTATTGCTGAATGATTGTTTCAAAATTTTCTTCGACTTTTTCACCTTTTAAGCTTGGAAATTGAAATCTGTAGTTATTTCTACAGCATACACATATAATTCAAGTTGGCCCAACCACATTGACACCCCTACACCAAAGGGTTTACTATGTTTTTTTCTACAACTGCATAAAATAGTAGTTTTCTTGTTGCAAATGTGGTGGTAGCAGTGAGTAGTGACGTTTACGTATCTATATGAGAAAGCAGGGCAGTACAAAGAGTAAAAAAAAATAAAGAAAGAAAAAAAACTCTTTTTACGAGCGAAAAGAATAATTCTTCTGGCAGATACACATGGTTTTCTCCCTGAACTTCTTTTTTCGTCTTCTTCTAGTGATTCGAGCATAGAACTGCCACTACTGTTATAACGTCATGTGTACAGAATTACATTAGCTAGCAAGTTTATGTTCTACAGTTTCACCATCATTGCTAATACTGCTGTGCTACATGTTCCTTCCGTGCTATTTTACTTTTACCCACTTATATCTACTTACCATACCATATCTTGCAAAATAAACTTTACTCTTTACAATTGCTTTCTCCCCATTTTTTTTAGTGAAAATCCAAGTAATCGTGACGTACAAACATAATGGTGGATGTTCTAGACATCCGCAAAAAAAGTTTCTATTTATATGCGTACTTTTGTGCAGTTTAATTTACGAGAAAGTGTTTTCTATTTTTTACACCAATGTGTATCCTACAACTTTAACTATCTATACCAAAAATAGAGGACTACTGGAAGAATCTGAGAGAGAATGAACATTTGTGTATGAGATGCGGATGTGTAGAAAGTATAAGATTATTTACTGTTCACTTTCTGTTTCACAATGTCTGCTTTCTTCATGGTTCCCTTTTTAGGTAAACACCCAAGAGATACGAGATGACCAGAAGAAAAATAGAAGCTTGGCATGGGAGCATGCTTGCTTTTCTCAGTTTGCTTCCATGAACGTGAAACTAGTTAAAGCATGGATGGTTCCCTATCATAATATTTTGGGCCTGCAGCTAACTGAAAATGTGGATTTTTCCACCTCTACATTATACCTACAGGGTAGTGTATAAGTTGTATAATATAATGCTGGAACAGAGCGGAGATACGCGTTAAGATGCAGCTCTTTGAAATTTTATCCGAATCTTTAAAAAGTATATTGGGGAGCACAAGAGAGTCCCTGCAGCCTATCTTGAGCAAATGTGCGTTTCCTTTGGAATACTGAACAGTGTTGCTGAGCATAGGTACATATAATAGGATGAAACTGTGGTGCTACCTACGTCAATGTGTACTATCTTAAGATATTATGATGATGACCATGGATTCCACTGCTGCTGCTGCTACCCTGCACATTTTGTTATTTTTAGCTCTTTTATGGCCGGGAAATGCTTGCTGATTATAAAAAAAGTTGTTCAACAGCTGCAGGAACAAGTATTTGTCTTTGCAAGTTTTTGTCCTCCACAATCTTCAAAGTGTATTTAGAAGAGTATAAAGAAAGATGAAAGAAATAGAAAGGGAAATGTTTGCTGAAAACGATAAAAGACATTATTCTAAAAATAAACCGGACAAGTTTTTCCTCTGTATTTTTCAAGTTTGCAGCAACTTTCTTTTCCAGTGTAGTTTTTACAACTACAGAAGGGAAAGCATATATCGGTCTAGGAGCAGGGTGGTTGATTTGACACGTTTCAGACATTTTTTTCAAGAGAAAAAAACACTTTCGCATTCTTTTCTGTAAATTTCTGTACTACTGCAAGAATAAAATATACAGAGATACTATAAGCTTGACCTTGGTCTCGGACTGAAGTAGAAATAGCGTTGTTGTCCCGTTGTAAGAATGAAAGAAAAAGAAGCAAGTTTCTTTTTGTCGGGGCTTAGTGTTTGCTGTCCTATTTGGTTAAATTGAGTGTTTGATGCTTTTTTATGTATTTCATCATAAACTCAGACAAAAATGTATAGGCTAACTTTTTTTTATACTACTCTGCTGTTCTGGTTGTCGTGTCTGTTATTATTATTATTATCGTGACACTAAATAATAGCATGTTCTGCTTACCACAACTTTTATGCGTATTTGTTCTTCCCTAAAAAAAAAGTTTCAACTTTGAAACAAACTTCTACTGACGTTCTCGCTCTTTTAACTTTTGTCAAAATAAGTTGACAATAAACTTGAACAATGACATCAGCTAAAATTACAGACAGCACATACTGCAGTTTTAACTACAACTTGGTTTGAAATCCAAAGCTATAGGACGTAATGATGCACAGCAGCACGAAACACGACGCCAAATTTTTCCTTGAAATGAAGTTGGTGTTGGCTTTTCACACTTTTAAGCCTTTTGTAGCAGGAAGTTCCTTTTCAAAATGTTCAGACAGACACAAGTAGGAAACAGAAAAAAGGATGCAGGTCGTTTGCTGTTTAGTGGAAGACTGGAGAAGTAAAATGCAGGATAACAACATTGTATCATGCCAGCAACAAAGTCAAAGCCAAGTCACGCCGTGCCGTGATAGCAGAAGAAGAAGAAGCATCATCATCATCGTCATGATCGTATTCAGTTTGATTCTACAATGTAAAAAGATACACAGGAAAGCACACCTAAAAACACAAATTTCTACGTTTACGTTGTGCTGTAACGTTACTTTGGTAAGATAGGAAAAAGAGGGATTTTTAACACTAAAAATTCTCTCGAGTAAAAAATAACATATGCATTGAAAGTTAAAATAATACTGGAAAACCAAACCCCTATCCTACTACTGTTGCTACTGCTGCTGATGATGATGATGCAGTTAAAAGAACAGTTGTTATATTATCTGAATGTGTGCACTAGTAGTAGTGGTATGACTGAATGAGTGCAGATGAGTAACACACACGAAAATCCAATTCCAATCGAATCAAACAAAAATAAAATAAAGCGCAGCAGAGGGGGTAAAATCTAGGGAAATTTCTTGTCACCACGCTGATATTAAAAGGGTGGCGGCAGCAGCAGCAGAAAATATAAGCCCTTTAATGGTTTTGCCATGTTTGTCTGTTTTTAGCTAAAAAAAAAA
>JAHZMZ010003767.1:0-15080 GCA_027743805.1 Lepidocyrtoides sp. E14 | reverse complement strand
AGATAATTTATAGTTTATATACGTGTTAGACGGTAAACTATAACTGTGGGTGCTGCGAAGAATATTATTACTATTATGTAAAATATTTTTTAATTAGTGCTAAAAAATATTTTGTCGATGTTACGCATTTTGTAAAAAGGATTTCGAATTTGAATGAATTTCAAAAGAACCTGGGAGTAATTAATAGGTAGTGATGAAAAGGTGCGAATGTTGTTTGTTGAGTCATAAAGTTTTCGCAATAACGCGAAGCGAATTAAGAAATAACCTTATGGTACGACTAATTGCATGTCGCAATACATTGTGTGTTAAAGGCGTTTTAATCCAACATTTTCACTTTCCAAAGTTTACTTTATAGAGCGTTGGGTTAGAACAATTTCATAGCAGCCATTTTGTTTCATTTTCGTGACCACACTACCAACCATGCAACTATAAATATGCAAAAAAAAAATAACTCGAACACAAATAGATGGAAAACAATAGTTTTGTCGGTTGGGGTTATGGATCTGCCAGCCCCGTATTGCGTGAAAAGTGCAAAATTCAGAATTTTGGTAACCAATGGAAACCATATGAATTGTGACGATTGTAAGCCAAACAATTTTTTTCGCAATGAGAGGCTAATTATAGTATTAGAGTAGATTGATGGCAATTCCGTCCCATTGACACTGTATTCACGTTTTATTCCAACTGACCTTCGTAAATATTAACTGAAGAACATCCTTGAAGGACCATGTTTCTAAAATTTTATACTGAAAACGTAGCAGTACAACAAAATGAACCAGCTTTTTAAATCATGTTTAACTGACGATGAGTAAAATGCTTCAATGTCTGTTTACCTACATACACAACGTAGGTAGGTATTAAATAATCCAACCAATTAATTTCTTGGTGTTCAATGTAGAGTGTAAGTGCAAAACAATTTTTTCGCACCTTGAGACGACTTTCTCTCTACCTATCAATTATTCCTGCACTGATTGGGTACAAAATCCAACCTTTTTTAGGGGCTTATTACGGGTGGCAGTTTTTTACACCTTGTTGAAGATACTACCACCACCGTGCTTGTTTGCTGTGGAAAGTGGAAAGATGCGTGTTCCAGCCAATCTAATAATAGGTGATTATCTAAGTAAACTGACAGCTTTAATAATTCCGCGCGTAGTACTACTCACATTGAACATAAAATGGTTGGGAAAGTAGGTGGAGAAAGGAGGGACATTTCAAGGCCAAAAAGGTTTAACAGCAGGAGAATTTTTCTGTTAATTATTTAATTCCTAATTATTGCTTTAGCAACAACTAGTTTGTCCGTAATTAATGGTGGTAATAATGATTTGACTTCAAGTTCGGTTCTAGAAGACAGAAAAAAATATATGTTTTGGTGAACCATTTAATTAGTCGAAGCTACAATCACGATTCACGATGTCATAAAAAATGATGAACAGTTTAAAGAGTTTGTAGTAGCATTTATCGTAAAAATGACACCACATTGTGAAAAATATCTCTACCTCCTGCATTTCACCAGCATATTATTATGATTTGTCATTTAAGTTGAATCTAGGTATGATTTTGATTTTTTTAAGTTAATTGAATACACCACTACCGAAAAAAATGCTGGGGTTACAGTCGCAAGGACACTCATTGTCGGACTAGACTTTGTTCCAAGACAAGGTAAATTAGACATGGCTACGTTTCCACGTTCCTGGCGTCCTCTTATTTTTCCCAAACTTTATTTCACAAAAATAATCATACTCGCCACAGCCATGGTAACCTTACTTCCACAGTTTTCCAGTACTTTAAAACCTGAGCAGATTAACGGTTTGAAGCAAGAATCATCTGCAGTAGGTCTAACAACAGTTTTTCTGGATAAGCTTGCTGGAAATTTTCAAAACTGTGAAATAGTTTTCGTAGAACAGCACCAGCACCAGCTAATAAGCGCAAATGGCAACAATGACCTTTCTTCTGAAAAAGTGCATTTTTCTAGTCACCTCTCCGCTGGAATGCACTCAGTTTCCGTTGGCGTCAACATCACCTTTCCCAGACACGAAGTCCTCTCCGCTGGAATGCACTCAGTTTCCGTTGGCGTCAACATCACTTTTCCCAGACACGAAGACATTCACAGATACACTGATAAGCATTGCAGTCTAGCGATTATATTTTTAAATGAGTTTAATCAAGACATTGAGACTTGGCTAGTGACCATGTTGATCCCAAGATACGCTCCAATTCTAAGAAAAGACCAGGACCACTTTCTCCTCATTCTGCCAAACGAACACAGTACCAATCATGCTCTACTTTCGCCCAATTTTGGGAGTAAAATCAAGTACAAATTAGCAGTTTATCCTGACACGGACTCTATACTTTGTACCACCGTTAATTTATACGGGAATGGGGGCCAACCAAAATTAAAAGCTTTACAGCGATTTAATCATTATCAAGATTTATCGGAACAAGGGGTGGATCTACTCACTTTGTATCCTGATTGGACCACCTACTTTCACGGAAAGGTTTTTCGATTTGCCATTCCAAAAGTTGCTTTTCGCTTTGAAATCCGACTGGGGTCAGATGGAAGATATCATCCTGTTCGAGGCTTTTATAAATGGTGGTTGGACGAAGCCATGAAAAAGTTTAATTTTACTTATGACATTTTCTGGGCTTCTTTTGGGGGTGGAACTGGCAAAAGATTGAAAAACGGTACATGGGTTGGAGGCACTGGAGATATTTTTTATGGAAAGGCGGATTGCTCCTTTATTGTCGGAGAAATTTACAGTCGACACAAGTTTCTCGGGTGGAGTTCATCCATTTCGTATGAATGGGTTATTTTTATGACGCACAGTCCAAGGAATTCGTACACTCCTAAAGCTATTTTTAAACCGTTCACGCCACTTATGTGGTTTCTGTTCTTTTTAACTTTGATTTTAATGACTTTAGCGTTAAAGTCTGTGGCTTTGGTGTCATCCGATCCGGAGGATGCTGATGTTCAATGGAGTTATGGAGGAATGTTACAGTATATGTTTTCGACGTTGATTGAACAAGATCCGTTTTTTCCGTTGAGATCTCACTCAATCCGGGTGCTGTCCGCATTTTGGCTAATTTATGCGTTAATCATGTCAACTGCGTACAGGGGGAAATTGGTGAGCGTTATTGCCTTTCCGGTGAGTACTTGGGTTCCATCGACTTTTGAGGAGTTGGCAAATTCGAATTTCAAGGTGGCTTTAAACGTCGTTGGTAAAGGTACGGAAAAGGGACTATTCATATTTTTCAAAATTTTGTGATAACGTAATATATGGATGGTCCCTTAATCAGTATTGAACTTCAATTTAAATTAAATATTTAACTGTTGTATCTTTTAAATAAATAGCTGGAGCAGCATACGTTTTGATTGCCACAAGTACCAGTCCAGTCTTCAAAAAAATAACAGCCAAAATGGAAATAATTGCGGAGGCAGAAAATTGCTTGGAACGGGCAATGAAAGAGGATTTAGGATGCATCATTTGGAAAGGCATTGCGGACTACGCAATGGTGAAAAATTTAACGGATAAAAATGGTCGTGCTCCTCTTCAGGAATCTAGTCAAATTGCTCTCTTCATTGGAGATGGTTTGGTACGAAAAAAAAATTATGGGAGTGTATCAAAGTAAATTTTGCTGAATTTAAATTAATCAATTTAATGCTTAATTTTCTATGTAGGTTTATGAGCGTCGAGCAATTTTTGGAGAACATTTGGACCGAATAATACAAGCCATGGTACAAATGGGACTGACCGGAAAATGGCTTCAGTTGGATCAAGAGTATATCAAAAAGGAAAGGAAAATTTGGGAAAAGAGTAGAAATGTTACTCAGGTGGTTTATGATTATGACGACGATGGGCCGAAGAAGTTGATTGTGTCTCAGTTTACTGGAGTGTTTCTGCTTTGTTTTGTTTGTCTTGTGCTTTCCTGTGGAATGCTTGGTTTTGAAAAGATAAGATATAAAAGGGCATCTCGTAAAAATGCTGAATTGCTGATAGCACGCGAGACAGAAACGCCTCACGAGTTGAGTGGAGGAGGTACAGCAGGTGCACAAAATAAAATACCATCAGGGCATAATCCACACTGGCACTACAACATTGCATCGTAAATTGTAAAATGATTTTCGTTTAAAAAAATTTTGATATCCAGAAGAGATTTTATGATGTTTACTCTAAAAATAAATACGATGTAATCGGTCCAACTTATTATCTATCAATCGATTATATAAAGTGGACATCATTTGACCTATTCTTAACATGTCCCATTTTTGCATTTAAAAATTAAAAATGGCTTTCAAAACTATCAACTTTATTTATTTTTTAAATTTTTTTATTTACAATTCAAATACACTTCCGAAACAATACAGATTGCAAGCAATAAAATTTAAAACAGTTCACGTTTACTTCAACAATGCTTAAAAGTTTTAGACTTGCTTTATTTACTGGGAAGTCTATTCTTCATCATTTCTAGAAAGAAATAAGTAAAAATGGTAGTGAGCATTTTCGATTAGAATGTACTTTTTCAGCGCGTAGAAAAAAAAATTAGTATCATAATTATTACCTTTAAAAAACTTGTCATGATTAACCAAATCCTGGATCAAATGCAAATCCACACATTCATGTAAGTCCAGCGTTCCGCCAAGGTGGGTTGGTAGCTTGTTTTTATCAATTTGGCTGAACAAGCTTTGATGATTTTCATGAAATATTACCTAAAATGGAAAATCCAAAGGTAAAATAGTGGCAGAAAAAATTAAACTTTAAGTTTTAATTTAAGGCATAAATTACTCACTCTATTTCTTAATTTCTCCTTAAGAAATGGTTTGATTCCTCCATACAGTAAGCTAATTACTTTAGGATGATTAATCGCATGAAACGCCTTGATTCTTCCAGCAACGCCATTCTAACGTTTAAAAAAATTTGCAAAATGATTTTTCATTTTTTTTGTAAAGAAATACAATAACAGCATGTTTTACCAAAAAAAACCCTTATGTTATCAAGGACCAAACGTAGGTCTAGACTAGACCAATTTCGGCATTTATTTTTATCGGAAAAGATTTAATCAAAAAAAATAATAACGATTGTTTTGCTATGGTGAGAATTTTTATAATTGTTTTCCTATTTCAACCTTTTTTTGCCAGACTTCATAAAAAAAATGTTTTCTCATTTCATATTAAAATTTATGAATTAAGTGATATATGGATTTATGGAAAAATATATATATTTTTTTGTATTTACTTGAACCCATTTCGCAAACAAAAGTATTCTCCAATGTTTTACAGCCCAAGCTTGTCTAGCGGAAAAACCAGTAAAATCCCAAACTGTGACAAATCCTTTTGTCTGCATATCCATGTACTCGGCATTTGCATACTGAGCCATCATCCACAAACAGGCTAGCGCTTCATCAAACTTTGTTGTGTGAGGGTCCCACATTTCTATTGTTTTTTTTAAATAAACAAACAAACAAAAAAAGGGAAGAATGTAATCCATCACCAATATTAATTACGTTGACAATGGACATGGACATGTCCAGCTAGCATTCTTGTTGGTTTTTTTTTTGTTTTGCTTGGGAAAAAAAATAATGTAAGTTGTTTATTTCCTTTATACTAACCTGTACGCAAAATGACAATGCGGCGACCTTCAGAGTCTGCCGTTTTTAGTGGTGTGACTACTCCCATGTTGTAAAAGTCTTGGTGGAGACTTGGCTGCATTTCTGCATCCCAGTCATTGAAGTCGGCTGTTGCTGCATGAAACGCTTTGATCTTTTAAAAAAATTAAAAAATTAAAAAAATGCACTTCATTTTTTTAATTTTAAAAAAATTATGGCACATTTTTGCTGGTGCTTACAAGCTTAATGGCTTTTTCCAGATTTCCATCTTTGAGTCTCAGACAACGGGCAAGAAAATCATCACATTGTTTTGGTACGATCAGATCATATCTGTCTAAAATTTTTATGAAATTTGTTTTTTAATTTATTTTTTAAAACAGGTAAATTATTTTTAGCTTTGAAATCTTACCTTGTAAAATTTTCCGTACTTCTTTGATATGAACTGGAAGTACCTTTTCTGTTTCTTGGTTAGTGATAGTGGTAATTGACCGTTTCCTTTTTTCCATTTTGGAAAATTATCCTTTTTGACTAGTTTAAAGATAAACTGAGCAGAAAGATTTTTATCTTTGTACCGGAGTAACTGATAAACTGCACTAATAATCTGTCTGGATTCAAGTGAATTGTAAATTGCGAATTTTACTCAACTGCGGAAACTCCAAAGTATGCTGTGTGTGCAGAAAAATGTGTAAATGAGCAAATTGTTGCTTTGGCGTTCGTATGTAAACTGAACTGGCCATACAAATGGTCGCTGTTAATTAAATGCACTGTAAAAGAGATGACGTATTCTGGTAATGGTTTGTTGGTTGAAGTACACGAAGCACGCAGGTTGCGTGTGTAAAAACGTTGAGCGCAACGGCGGTTAACGTCGTAGATGTTAAGGAGCAGCAACAGCGTAGCGGCTTGTCTAGCGTTCTTGTCGCTAGCTTGCTACTTACCATGTTTCGTCGGACAGTCTGTCCGGCTTATTTTTGTGCTAATCAATCATCAATATCAATTATGGATTTTATGGGAGTAAAACCCCTTTCTTTAAAGAGTTACTATTTTTGATAGGCATAACATTTCTCAGCGGGTAAACATGCATCGCTTATATCAGGCATGTTAAAATCAATTTGTAATAATTGGATAAAAAAACACTTTTAGCTGATGACTAAACTATTTTAGTTGACAAAACTTTCAAGTAAAGGGCAAATATTTGTGCGTTGAAGATCAAAACATATTCGTTTCATTAACTATCGAAACCAATGACAGATAAAGATGAGAAACGCGCGATCACTCTAAACCTGCTCACGAATCAGTACCAAATTTTAAACACAATTATACTGGATCAATACCTTCTACGGGAATAGTTTTAAGACAAATTTTTTAAGGTTACTGGTCTGTGACGGTCAATGGCTCAAAAAGTTGTCATGTATCAATATTCCATGTGACACGTGCATGATTTAAAAAATCTCTGAACGCTGATCTCAATTGTAGTTGTTGGTTTATATTTCAGAAATGATAAATAAATTAGATGAGATGATCTTGCTAAAATATTTCGAATGTTTTTCGGATATGATAAAATAAAAAATTCTAAAGTCAGCATTTTTTGTTAAATTTGTCTAAGAATGTATTATGAATGTATTAATTGATGAAGAAAGGTTTCAATGAATTTGACTGGGTTCGGTTTTTAGTCTAAGATTTTAATCTTTCAACCAAAAATGTGTGTATTTCCAATACATTCATTACAAACTGTGTCATCTTTTTCATTTAAAAACTCATATGCACTGCATTGCACCACAGTGAGTATTAAATATCATATCAATAGTTCTAGTTTTTTTAAACGTGGTGGTTCACAGGAAACCACCACCACAGTACTCTCACCAGAAATATTCTTGTTGCAATATTTTGCTACCTTCATGTCTTAGTAAATTTTTCGGATCCATCACTCACCACCCAAAAAGGATATTTCCTGTTACCGAAAATTAACAAAAATTTATGAGATAATCGACAAGTGACGTGTTGTAAAACTCCCGAGCTATTTACCCGTTCAGTATTCAAGCCTCACTACGCTAGATTACAATGACTCCGGCCCATCTATTTTGCACATCTGTTAAGAAGCTCTGGGCCTTTAAAATTGAAGATATTGTTAATGGCATGAAAGTGGTACGCTAATTCGCAGATGTCAATTTTTTCTTCATTATTTTTTATTGAATGTAAACGTCTTGGCCGCACAATACTTTTGAGCATTTTTTACTTGCTGCGCCACTTTACTACAGTGCACACCTAGTTTGTTTACTAGACTTCTTTGTATTGTTATAAAGTAAAGCATAATTACGACTTGTTTTTGTTGCTTAAAAGAAGTGAAGCATCATATCATAATAATAATATCATCCCAGTCAAGCGCTGAGCTGTTGTGGTGGTACTCAGAAAACGGTTACATTTTATTTCCTGACTACCCTTGGCATTGAAACGAGTTTTTCTTATGTTTACCCAGTGTTCTGTTCCGTTGTAACTTGTAGTCAATTTTTTTATACTATTCTTCTTACTGATTTTGTTGTAACTGTCTGCAAAGCACTCAATAAATATCCAAATTGCACAATGTTGATGATGATGATGATTAGGAGGATACAAAATATCAGAAGAAGCTGGAAGTGCTTGGAAGTCAGCAATTTACATTAAGACGACCTCATGTGATCTGATAGATTTTTCCTGCATTTCTGTTCTCAGACTTTTTATCATCCTATATTTTTTTTACCCATTTAGCTATTATGGTCTTTAAATAAAAATATGAAACACGTCATTTTGTTCAGAATTAATTTTACCGTAGAGTGGGATACTAAATGATGATAACTTTGAAGGTATGTACATAACGAACGAACAAGTTTTATGCATTGGCTGGGGAATTTGTGAATGACTAATAAGTGGTCTGTGTGTGTGTGTGTGTATTTACATGAATGGATTTAATTAGTTGATGATAAATATTGAGAAATTAAGGATACGTGCTATTAAACATGTGGCTACAGTAATTTTCTGTAAAAGGTTAATATTTTTTAATTATTTAAGGTATCTGCGACAAAGCAGCTCCAGTAGTGTAAAAATAAATAAAAATATCTTAAAATAAAATTCACAAAATGCAGTTTATGTCAGCGTCAGCAGTAGTCTGATCATGATCAATTATATTTTATACTCGTGTTGCCGCTGCTTTGGATTTTTTTTATTGGGATTTACGACTTAATCTCTGTTCTATTCTCAAGGTTTAATCTCTTCAACCTGAGTCATTTCAGGTTCATTTCATGTCATTAGTATGAACACACGCTTAAAAATATTTACTTTTTTAATTTTTATTTTATTTTTTTACCTTGGTCTGCACTGGTTTGTGACAAGAAACAAGATCAATAACATGGTGAGCTTGTTTGATGATGAGAGAGAGCCGAGAGCCGCCGTCGTCGTCGTCGCAGTGGAAAACAGTGCTTTAATTTGGAGACGCCTTTTTAGTTATAAAGTCATTAATTGCGCTTTGCTTTAGTAAAGTTAATTTTTATTGAGCAATTTGTTCATTACGCGTAACTTTAGCTAACAAGCAAAGCGTATATTTTGTGGTGGTGGACCACGACTCTTGGTTGGTGCATAAAAAAAGTGCATAAAGATAATAAAAAAAATATTATGCAGATGCACTGAAACGCTAATGGCTACTGTAAATATAAAACAATTTAATTAATTGATCCGACTGTAAATGCTATGCTTTATAAAACAAAAAAAGGCATTTTTTAGTGAATGAATTTCATTGAATGAATCAGGTGTCATTTAATTAAAAATGATTATATTACAGTAAATGTTAAACCATGCATGCATGCAAGGCCAATAAATATCCATACCTATTTTTTCTGTGCTGATGATTTTGTAACGTTGCAAAAATATAACTGCATATTTATTGGACAACGCAGCCGTGCCATTGTGGGGCGCAGTATAAGTGAATTGGTTAAAATGCAGGTAAAAGATAACCAATGAAAATGTTATGACGACTGTGGTAAATGAGATCAAAATACATGTAGTCGGTTGTATGGCATTAATTTATTTTTTAATTAAAATTTTATTCTCGGATGATGTTCAACGAATTAGCTGCAAAAAATATGTCATTTTAATAATATTCAACTAGTATGATTTACACAAAAATGATGAGCGTGTATTTTATTCACGTAGCCAGGTAGAATGATTTCGTGCAGACCTAACATTTTGTGTGGTGGAAGCTTGCAAAATATTTTGATAGTGAGATTATGCCAAATTTCACTGCAAGCTTTCAATTTTCATGCAAATTTTTAAAAAATGTGTAGTTGGAGTGTGTTAGCCCAAAATTAAGGTGGTTGATATTAATGTGACTGGTAAAATAAATAAAAAAATTAATGTAACACAGTAGTCATCATCACAACTACGGTTAAAAAAATCTTGACATAAAATGTCCAACGAGAAATATTATTTGCTAAATATTTCACTTATTAATAAATAATTTTATCTGCACTCGTACATGTTATCTTTCAGGACGAAAGAAATGAATCTACCTGCTCTTAAACATCGATTACATGAAGCGCTAGAAAAAAAATAAAGTCCTCCAAACTAATCATCATCGTCCTTAATAAAACTCACAAAACTCTCCCTACTCATTTTTAATGCCTGCATAAAAGCCATGAAATTTTATGAACAAAATTTCACTACAGACTAGTAATATTATTGAGGATAAATATTTTTACATGCAAGTTATTTAATTGTAATCTACTACTACAAAACTATTCATTATTATTAGACTAATTAATCACATGACTTGAAGACAATTGTACACAAGTACTTACATGATTAATGTCTATATTACCAATGGTAATTTACCATGGTTTTTTTAATGACTCTGTCGCTTAATTAATTTTTCGTTTTGATTTTTTGACATAAATGAATGCTCAATATAATTTTACATACACTTACTTGGCATGAAAAGTTGATGTAGTTGCTATGTAAGTACTTAATACTCACGTTACGTATATGAACATTTTTATTCCGTGTTTTCCTTATGAATCCTGACTCTCTGACTCCAAAAATCTGGACCAACTCAGCTGTGGTATTTACTCTTCTGTCATTTTCAAGGGAAAAATATTTGTTTTTGTGCTCATCTCTCCTTCTTGTCATTTTTTTCAGAAAAAATGTTTCTACCTGAATTCCAAAGCTTGTTTGTGCATTTAAAAGTTTGGTAAAAACTTGTTATTTTAAAATGGTATTTATACCCCAGTTGAAGACATCCTTAATTAAATATTGACTTTAGTAAGTCAACAGTAAAAACTGTCAAAGGAAGACGGAAGGCCTCATTTATGAGTCACACGACACACCACGACGCAATTCCAGATTTCATGTGAAAAACTGCAACTTTTGTGATGATTATGATGACGCTGCTGCTGGTTGTGGGAAATTTTTTGGTGGTGAAGTGTCAAGTGGCGACAATAATAATTAATGGTTATTTTTTCTAACTAACTGCAATGGTAATGGAATATTATGGATGGAATGAGATTTTTTAATGGAGATATAGTAGAAGTTCAACGGAGAAAAAAGTGCATTTAATTTGAGCAAGATTTTCAAGTGAGATTAATTATAGTTACAAATAAATATGGTGAACAGTAGTGAAAAAACTAAAGATAATAATAATAGCAGAACCATAAATACTAAAAAATACAGTTAAAAATGTGAAGATTATTATCTTACACAGCGTGTTTTCCAGTTCCCAGTATTAAATGTTCACAAAAAGTGGGGAATATTATACGGTTAATTAAAAAAAAGGAAAATAAAAAAGTAATGCCTGCGCTGGTGGCCCTGGGGCGTCGCTGGCAAATAGCCAGTGACGATTTTGTATTCCCAGGATTTATCGATGTACTTATCAGAGTGTCGTGGTAAGTAGAAGTAATGTGTGGTTACTGTTGGTTGTAATTATCAGAGAGATGACATTTAACTAATTTAATCTTGTTCGCAGGGTTGTAGCGGGATGTATTATTTTTTGGAAGGAAGACGTCAAGCTCAGCTGTGAAGGAGGCTCAATCATTAGAATTTATCTTGTTGGGAATTTAATTTTACTTCTTTTTATCATTTTTGCCGACATTGCCTTAGTGCAAAATAGTATGGTGGGGTACATAATGGAAACTGAAGCGAGAAGATATGTTGTGCCATGTTTATACATCAGGTTGAGCAATTAAATTAAAAGATAAATTTTTAATTGTCTCATATTTCAATATTTTAACTGTCATTTATTTATTTAATTATTACAGAGTAGTACTGATCATCCCTGAGATTGTTTGGAATGCCCTGGGTACCAATTGGGTCTATTCGAATACCATCATGTGCGAATCGGATGCACCAGAAACTTTACTTTTAATTAAAAGTGAGCTAATTAGCATTTTTTAATTTTTGAAAAATGTACCTTGACATTCGTGACCTTGAGAGTTGAATTTCTTTTCAGTTCTGACTGCATCCAGTTGGGCACTGGTAATCCTGATGTTATTCGTCATGGCCTTTGCATTTGATCCTCTTGGTGGAAAATCTCCATCCTTTGATGAAATGGACTATGAACGTTTCGAACAGAGCGTGTTACACGGAAACAGTCAAACAAAGTTGTGGGAGCGCCGTTGTAAAATAATCATGTGTTCCTGCATAGGAATAGACGAAACTCACAGAAGAGCATTTAGAGACATTGGGAAAATCATGGGATATCTTTTCGAAGAGGATCTAGTTCCGTCCGATCTCGCTGCAGGATTGATTGTTCTAAATATAAAAAAGAGTAATGCACTAAGCAGTTTGCAAATTCATCATCATCATCATCAAAATAATTCCACTTCAGATGAGGAAGGTGACGTTGATACAAATGATGCAATTTGTGGTTCCTCAAAATTTAAAAGCTTTTTGGAGGAGAGCAGCGCCGAAGTTGAAGCAGACCGATGGCATTCACCTCAGCTGATTGCGCATATTATGAAGTATGCTCTGGGAAGTTATGGATGGCCTTGGTATGTCGTGGCGCATCCTCGTTTAGGACTTTTGAGACTGTGGAGAAATATTTTGTGTTGTGGTGTTGGCCAAACTCATTCTAGTGGAATTGAAGGGGACAACTGTTGTTTTTGCAATACCTCAGCCCTTAAACTTACGACTAGTGTTAAGGATGTAGATCTTTTGTATGCTTCTTTCGAAAACAATGTCTTTCTACAGCCTTTCTTTATCGCGCTTGACCATGAGGAGAAATGTATTGTTGTGGCAATTAGGGGAACAATGAGCCTTAGGGATGCAATTACAGATTTAAGTGCGGAAGCAAAAACACTGGATTATCCAGGAATTCCGGAGGGATGCAAGGTAGTACTGAAAAATGTTACTACTACGCAGGACAATGCCAGGACCAGTTTTTAATTTGGAAAAAAAAATTTGGCTAAATTGAATAATAGGCTCATCAGGGAATGCTTCTAGCAGCGAAGAACACTCTTGACAAAATCAATCAGTTGGGAACTCTCAGTAGAGCTGCAATAAATTATCCATCTTATACGGTTGTCCTCACTGGGCATTCTCTTGGAGGTAAAACTTAACTATTAATGTTTAATTATTTTTCAATAATTGTTAAGGCGTTGATTACAAAGTTTGTATTTACTTTTTTATTCAAAGGTGGAACCGCCACCCTGCTCAGTTTAATGCTCCGTTCAACATATCCCACTTTAAAGTGCTATGCATTTTCACCTCCTGGCTGCCTAGTAACCTTGGAAGCAGCTTCATACTGTGAAGATTTTGTAACGTCTGTGATAGTTGGAGACGATATTGTGCCTAGACTTAGTGTGCCGTCCTTTGATCGATTTAAGAATGATTTAATACGTGCCATCAAAGAGTGTAAAACTCCAAAGGTACTAGAATTTCTTTCAAGTTTGATTGTAGTGGTCGGTCGGTGCCATTTTTTGATGGTATTATTTTTGGTGAAAATTTTTTTACAGTATCGCATTCTTGTTGGAGGATGCTGGTATTTATTAATGGGTGGAGTTCCTAATTTATCTTATCTGGATGGACAAGGTGAGGGAGAAGATGGAAGGGCTAATGGAACTGACTGTACACCTCTACACGATGTTGAACAGACGAATTACCATACTTACGTAAGCAATAATTAAATATTCGATGGAATGATTATTTTTCTTGTTTTAAAATTTAAATACAATTCTGACATGTGTACAATTTTTTTGAAGGTGTCACTGGCCGAAGTAAGTCATCAAATGCAACGCGAGTCCGTTACCAGATGTCCAATGTACGTGCCTGGAAAAATAATGCATGTGACTCTCCGACCAATTTTCGAATCCAGACCTGATTTAGTCGACGATGGACCCCGCTATGAATACAAATGGGCAACAAGAGAAGATTTCTCGGAAATCATAGTCACTCCAAAAATGATGCATGACCACTACCCAGACAATGTCCTGGAAGCTTTGAATGACATTGCGTC
Organism: Lepidocyrtoides sp. E14; assembly: GCA_027743805.1. Classification (NCBI taxonomy): domain Eukaryota; kingdom Metazoa; phylum Arthropoda; class Collembola; order Entomobryomorpha; family Entomobryidae; genus Lepidocyrtoides; species Lepidocyrtoides sp. E14. The sequence goes on along the minus strand of JAHZMZ010003767.1, from coordinate 1,009 downwards.
TGCCAAAAATAGAACGCCTTATTACACTCTCATTTAAACTTTAATTAGTTTTGTAGATTGTATTTATTAAAATATTAATCAATGCAATACTTTATATGCCTAAGTATTTTTTTTAGCATAAACAATAGTTCTTATTACTTTAATTGTTATTATTATTATTTCTACCATGTTTGCACTGCCCCTTTCTTTAGACATTTCATAAGCACGGTTGATAATAATAATAATGGTGCTACTGAACTCTCATTTGTTCATATTTTTCTTATCGTCAGATTAAATTTGACATTAAATGTGAAAATTGTTTTTTTTTTTCTCCAATTTTTATAAAAGTACCTAACCAGTTATTTGCCTATGTCACATGTCATGCCTCAGTAGTATTTTTACACTTGTTGCACTTTTCTTGAAAAACGGTAAAAAAAAATATTTCTGCATCGATCCTAGTGCATTTTCTCTTATTTAACCAAAAGTATATCATAGTATTCATCTTACTAGCTACAAACAACGCTTATCTGACGTAAATGACTGTTCTTTTCGGGTTTCAATTTTTTTTATACTAAAACGATATTTATGATGATATGTGCTTAGAGTAGAGATGTTAAGTAATTAAGTAAGTATGGTTTTACTCTGCTTGTCTGATTAGTATAATATTTATCTGTTGAAAACTGGTATTTAATTTATGTCTTGAATCAAACGTTTCAGTTACTTCTTTTAGCAAACGTCTCATTTAAAAAAAAATAGGTAGACTGAACAAGGGAAGTAAAATAAAATAAAAATAAAAGTGTTTTTTTAAAGAACATCATTTAAATGTTAAATTATTTGTTGTACCAGAGTCCATACCATTGCAAGATTTCATTGTAATACGGAACTACGTCATTACAGAAAAAAAAATTGTGTTATTTTTTTTTATAGTAGAGTTGCTATCGCAATCTAAAAGTGTTTGCAATGCGTGTTGTGTTGGTGTCTGAAATAAAAACTGCTGGCATGTGAACTTATGACTGTGACTCATCAATCA
>JAHZMZ010003766.1:0-38135 GCA_027743805.1 Lepidocyrtoides sp. E14 | reverse complement strand
AAAAATACCCGGTCTGATATACTTCGCTTGACAAAGTGAGAATATTGTGATTTTTTAAGAAGATTATTTGCTAATATGATTACTGGCGCGTGCTTGTAAATGTCCGTTTTCGTTATATCTACTTCACCAAGAGAAGGTATAAAGGTGGGGGCATTGGAATCTTTCACCTTAAATAAAAAGAACAAGGATTGTTGGACTAACTTCTTAAAACCACCTTCAAATAAAGATATTCTACCCATTAATATTATGACATGAAATGAAAAATAAAATAAAAAGTTTTCGTACTTGCTCTAAAATTTGATTGAGTTTGGCTTGACCAATAGCAATTTTCTTCCGGTAGACAGAAAAATTCATTAGATGGTCGTAGCACTCCATGCAAATAACACTGGGTAAACCGTCGTTGTATTTCACCTTGCAAAAAGAAATTGGTAATTGTAAATACAATAAAAATAAAACCCATATGAATTACTTTTGGCTTGAGTTATATTACACGAGTCTAACTGTACCTCAATATCAAGTAGAGTTTTCAGAGCTGCCAGTAAATGAAATTTGTTTGCAGCATTCGGTCCCCTGGCATTTTCAATCATGCCATTTTGGTCAATACTGACATCTTCAAAAATGCTTGTTAAGTTCTCTTTTGACAGTAAACAAACGCGACAAAGTCCCGGTTGACAGAAATACTTTTGTAGCTGAACATGTGTCCCCTCCAAAACTTTCACGTTTACAGTCGCTGTCGAAAATGTCTCAGAAGAACAGCGTTCCGATCTGCCGCCTACGATANCCTACGATAGTTGGTCTAATTGAAGGAAAATTCGTCTCACTGGAAGAAAGAATGGACTGAGCTTCCAGTGCTGCGCTAACCGCTTTTTGTGCCAACGTAGCCGTTTTTATGATTATTGGTATTTCCTGTTCAAGCCCTTGTAAATCTGATGTAAAAATGACACTTGGAGCACCACTACTCTCACCACCAGCGCAATTAGATTCAGCCTTTCTACATGTCCTGCTTGAAGCATCTTTTATCTTTTCAGACCTCATGGAATGAATGTTAACATTTTTTCGATCAATTCTGGTACGCTGCACGTCTTTCAAATCTGATGTTGTGTCACCTCGTTTTTCAAAACTCGGAGGTCCAACATCTTCCTCTTCACTTGGCTCTTGGGACTGAACAACTAAACGAGGTCCTCTTATGATTCTAATTGTCCTAGTCGTAAAACTCGGATTACTACCCGCAAACGGCGGCAATTCGCCACCACCGCCTCCATTGCTCTCCGTCCCTTCATCCATATTATTAGTATCCTCGCCACTCTCCTTATTAACATTGATTGCTTCTTCATCGTGGAACTGTGTGTCTGGAGAATATATAAACTCCACCTCTTCGGCCGAATTCAATTGTTCCATGCTCATCAACTCCTCTGTAGAAACTTCAATCGTGTTGATAAGCATTTCCCCATCATGTCCCAGGGATGAACATTGGACGGAAACTGTTTCCCCTTCCACCACCGTGCTCTCATCACCACCATTGACATTTGTCGATGATTCAGAAACAATTTCAAAATCTGGTACTCCCTCAAATACGACGGACGATACGGAGGAAATATCGTTGTATTCTGCACGCTCCCTACGAACATCTTCAAATTTCCCTCTTTCCCCTTCCGGTACAAAATTACTCATTTTCCTTCGGGTCGGACGCGCTGTCATCATTGAGTACTAATAAACCGAGTTTGCAAGTTGTACACTGTGTAGGACGTAGTAAACATATATGCACCAAACGTACACCATAAAAATAGTTCAATTAATCAGTCTTAATCAATCTGACACATGCACAGATTTGACGAGACGATACAACCAACCAGTCAATTGCAATACGCATCTATCATTTTTGGTACATTCTATAGTGTCCACGACCAGTGAAAATTCCCGTGGGAAATGCTTAGGAGCTTCTCCACTTAGCAGATCGTCTTCAGGAAAACTTTCACCACGAATTTATAATGTATTTACGTACACTGTTGTCCAGTTAATGTTGTTTGGAATCCGGGTTGGAAATTCCAGTAATTTGAAATGAAGATTTTAGTTTTCATCAACTTGTCATCTGTGTATACAAAATACAAACACACATGTTACAAAGTATGTGTATTTTTTGCATGCATCTTGTAAATACATATACGTAGTAAGAAAATATGAGCAAATGAGTCATTGGATGTGCAGTATGTGAAGGGGAACAGATGATAGGATTTGCCAAGTATCTTCATTGCCACATCAATCAGTCAGAGTCTATTAAATTATCAGACGATACAAGGCAATCGTTTAAAATATTTGTAGGTTTTTTAAACATTGAAATTAACAACTTAAAGGAATTTGTATAATACATCTATCTGTAGAATCATCAATCCGGAAGTAACGGCCAACGTTTGACTATTGACGGGAACCCGGTCGTAGTTGAACCCTTTCCCCATCGGAAACTTTTTTAACAGGTAAAAAGTCTAAAATAATGGCAGACAGGCAGGCGGTTGGCTCATCGCGGCTAATGGCAAAATTAAATGCAGCTATTGAGGAAAACAAATTTTACGAAGCACATCAGCTACTGAAGACTCTCAGTTTCAGGTAGTGGAGAAACAAAAAATGTTGTATTTCCATCCAGGTTACACCTTACACCCCTTCAATCAATCATTGCTTTTTTAAATAACAAATGTGATGCATGCTACTACAGGTATACCAGTACCAAAAAATACGATGAATTGGAAGAACTTTTAGTCAAGTACTCGGGTTTGCTTCTTGAGCAAAAACAGGTGCGCCAAATCAGTGTTGTAACTGTACCTGTTAAAAAAATGTCTGTATGGGCAATTTTATACAAGCTTCATTTTATGTGCTATAGCATGAAAGTGGAATGGATGTGGCGATTATTCTGTCCAAATTATACAGCACGGCTGAGTTTCCTGTAACTGAGAAGCGCATTGCCGACTCTGTCAGGTAAAATAGTTAGATTCTTAGTTTACCTATGGGCAGAACAAAGACTTGTTAATGTTAAATACTAAAACTGTATTGGTTAATTATATGTACCTGTGTACAAATTTGATGATTTTGTTAGCTTGCTGAAGAAAATGCCAAACAGCCCTGAAAGAGTAAATTATATTTCCGGAGTGGTTGAGTGGGCTCGGGATTCAGATTTAATAGGTCATTTTCATGCTTCAGCTGCACAACTCTACATTACGGGTAAATTAACATAACTAAAATATTAGCGTCAATGTCAATGCATTACTGATAGTATAACTCATATCAACTTCAACTATTGTTCAGATCTAGATTTTGGGGATGCATGGAGGCATGTTTTAAGAGTTAATGACGGAAACGAAGCAGCTACACTCACGTTACAAATTATCACGTTAATGAAAGGATACCTAAGGATAACTGAAGTAGACTTGGTTATAGCACATTTAGTAATTGCAATGATGGTTGCTAAAAAGATACCCCAAGCTGAAAGTGCCTTTATGAAACTTGTGAAGGAATCCCCTATTCAAGATAGACCTCCATTATTCAACGGAGTTCGATATCTAATTGAAGCAGCAAAAACGTAATAATATTTGATAAAATATTACTTTTCTTTGCATAGCTTGACAGTCACAGTAGCAAATGGAAGAATTGAAGTATATATCAAAATTTCAAACGATGATTGCTTCATCTTTTAGGAACAATTCAGTCGCCTTTAAAGCTATCCGAGATTTGTATGAACCCAGCTTTTGCAGGGATCCTATGCTACGAAGGCTCGTGGCTAACGCTGGGAAATCCCTGTTTAATCTTCCAGATAGGCTGGATCGGCCAAGTGGAGGTGGATTGATGCCAATGCTGCTCAACGCCTTTTTAAATCCTACTGAATAAGCATGTGAAACACACTTTTTCTTATTATAGATTTTGAAGATTTTCGGATTTTTTTTGTAAAGAATAAGATTTTAATAAAAATTACTTGTGAAGGTAGTACATATAAAAATATAGATTTGAAACAAACATATATAGTGTAGTGTAAGACACGCTAAATATGAAAATTGGTAACACGCTATGCTTCTTTGATTTGACTGTTGCAATATAAAAATACCATTGTTGTGGTCTATATTTAATAAACCTTCTTCAAACCTCCGTGAGGCTCAATATGATGTTGTTGATGATGACCATGTCCATGATAACTATTTACATGAGGAACAATATGACCTTGTTTGTGCTCATGATGCCCGCTTTCGTGGTAGAAATGTATTGGCTGTCGTACGTGACACCTATAGAAATAGTTAATTGCATTCACATTCGATTTTTCATCTTTTAAAATCAAGCTGTACGTTTTTTTGAAATCTTACGAGCATGCAATGGGCATTTTGAATGTGTCAACGTGAATTCCTTCATCATGTGTCCAAGCCACCAACCGAACAAAGTTGTGTTTTTGAATGCATTGAGAATGGTAATGTGAGTCTACGTAACTGCATGGTGCGTTTGGGTATCTGTAAATGAAGAAGATAATCATTATAGAACAGTCGTTTTATAGTCAATAAATTAATTAGTGTGTAAAATACAATACCCTGGATCTTACATGCACTGCTCTAAACGCAAAGTTTGTGTATACGATTTCTTGACTTCTTTGTACTCTCGTTTCTTAATAGAATGCTGTCCGTACGAATCTCCTCCATACCCATTATGTCCTTCATTGTGTCCATGATGGGAGAGAGCGTGATGATGGGGATTATGACCGGAATCCTTGTCGTAGTGGCCGTTGCCGTGCTCGTGCTCATGGTGTTTTCCGTAAATTTCTCCATGTCCCTTTCCGTAATGATCGTCATGTCCATGATGCTCGTGCTCATGATGATGACCGTGTCCAAGCTCTTTGTTGTAATGTCCACCTTCATGATGACCATGCAGTCCTCCGTGACCATATTTGTCATATCCATGTTCGGGGACGTGATCCACATTAATGATGACTTTCCATTTGCCAAAAGTATTCATAGCACGTTTCTATTTTCACAGATAAATTGACAATTTACATCAACACATTCTTCTGTGTGACTCTCTACTAGGTTAATTAACATTGCCCAAATCTTACCGGTCTTGCATAGTAAATATCAGAAGGGCAAATGTATCCACCCTTTTTAAAGTAATCCGTGCTGTACGTGTATCCTCTGTAGGGGTCGTGGTAAAGTGTTAAGAGCGATTAGCACAATATAAAGTTCATAAACGCCAACGCCATGAAAATCATAACATGATTAATTAGTATAATAATAATTCTCCAGCATGGCTAATAAGCATGTACCAAATCTACCTTTTCCTATCAGTACAGTTACGCGAATTTTTAAACGAGACGTTCATTCTTCCGTTTACATTATATTGACCATGTAATTTAATAAGTACTGATCTTACTGATAAGGAGGCTTATATTTGTCCAGGTGAACATTCTGGGCATGTGTAGCACCAAAATAGTGCTTGTATGTATATCCTTCTTCTTCAGCTCTTGTCAAACCGGTGACCAGGTTATCTGCGGATTGGTATGTAACATCACTGAGAAGTTTCTTTGCGTAATGACCAGATTCTTTCAAGGCGTAAATGATTGTTTCGCTACAAAGATAGGAATCACGACATGATTACATTACAAGTTATTTTTCCGGTTTCACCAAAATTAGCCGTTAAATTATATGAACGTACATTGGATAATGCGGATCATCAAGACAAAACGTCAAATTATAAATGTATTTATTTTTATGGGCACACTCTGGAACTTTAGTTTGATCATAATGGGATGGCTCAAAAATCACTTTCTTTCCCTAAGAATAGGCAAATTATTTTCGAAATACCAATTTTTGTGGATATTTTTTATTGAATATGGCATTTATGAAAAAAATAGACATACGTGGCGGTAATCGTGGAAGTTTTGATGATCTTTTCCAATTACATGTGGTCCATAAGGATGTCGCATATCCTACAAAAGCCAAAATTGAATACATTTTTATCGAGAAAGGATATCATCATTGCATATCACTCATATCATATCAGAGATATTTTTTTTTTTTGCAAAAATGGGCCGGAAATATCACTTTTTGGTTTTTACATAGAGATGAACATTTATAAGAATGGTGATGATAAAAAAAGCTAAGGAAATGTCGAATCTATAAAAACCTTGCTTGGTTCCCACAATTAACATCATTCCTCGTTTCCCAATGTTCGGAGAAATTTTTTGTAGAGCTCATTTCTTCTATTCTTCTTGTAAATTTAACGTAGGGATCAAAGTTTTATCATCAGGATAATTCCATATTATCCATGTTCAATAATGGGGTAGATAAGAACAGCTAAAAAAGGCTGATAAATCAGTCCACCCTTAGGCATCTTAAAACTTGCATTTTACATTTCCTTCTAAATGGCGTGTTTTTTGTTGTAATCAGTACAAGCTTATTACTACTAATTATTGTATGCCTATATTGCCTACTTAACATTTCGTAGAGAGAATTTTAAGAATTGAATCAAGCAAGGAGGTACATATAAAATGTTAGTTATTTATTTAAGCACGGGTAAAATATTTCTAGTTTCGACTCATTATCTAAAAGTACATGAATTTTTAAGTCAATATCGATGAAGTCATGTCATTTAAACCTACGTTTATACGTAGATAGAAGGAGTTGAATTTCAGTTGATGCCACTTTAGAACAAACGCTAGCAAACCATGTTCACTCCAAATAAGTATTAATTTACATCATAATTGTTTTAATTGCTGCGGAAAACATCAATTTTTTATGCAATTTAAGTGTTGATATACTTAAAAGTTAGCTTACTTCATTCCGTCTAATTTCAATCTAATCTGGTTTTTTAGCAAGTTACAAATTAATTGCTGTAATTTATGTTGAGGTGCATAGTACACAAGTGACCTGTAGCGCCATCGCTTCGTCGTCATAATGGTTAACCAATACACACAGCATAACTACCTACCGATACATAAACGCTGCTGCAAACTTTGTTTTTCATGTTTTTAATACATCATGTCATTCGTTGGTGGTGTAGCTGAGTAAAGTCTTTATACGAAGGTGTGTACAATTATCTGGGTTTGATTCTGAATTCTCTAAAAATGCTATCTACGGTGCGTGCACGTCAACTTATTTTTTGGTTGCAGTACAATAAACGTAACGATATAGCGTTGCATATAAACAACCAAAATTTGTTTAAGTGCATCCAATCAATTAATAATGGTCATTCATTAATAATTATTTGCAGCCCCTTAATGTAAAAAATTCAGATATTAATGATAATAATATATGGGAGATCTACTAGACGCGTAGTTAAGTTGATATATTTACTTTTGCAATATTAAAAGTACATAATATTATGAAATAACGCTGTTTTTATGATAAAGAAATGCAAGATCAACAGTTCAAGTTAACAGATCATCTCTTTATCAATATTACAGGCATACAACAGGGATCTTCACGGCTCGTTGATAATTTCTGGTAAGAGGAAAATAATTATTGTACTAACGTGTGCCGTAACGCTTTGTAGCAAGTCGCTATATTATGATCAAACGCATACGGTGGCGTTATATTAATTAAGTCTTGGTGATTGCCAACGAACTCAACTTTTAATCCAACCGCTTAGGTATATGTGTCTGTCTTATAATTATTATCATAATGAAAGACATTGAATTTTAAATAATGTTTTGCATGAATTTAATAATTTTTGTAAGCACATATCAATTTTGATTAAAATCGAGTCGAAGTATGTGTCAGCCTTTCTTCTAGCTGAATGTGTAGTTTTGCTGTAAAGTTGCTGCCTTACAATTAGTTAACAACTAAACTATGATCGTTAGTCTATGTCATTTGGCATCCAAGATTACTGCTGCAGTGCGGCCAAAATCAATAAAATTTACAATGTAAAGATGCTGTGGTTTTGGCAAATGCGATAAATGTACGCAGGTCTGCGTGTAGTGTGTACATACTTCTAGGTGTTAATAATGCGATGATAATACCTATTGCTTATGTGAAATATCTTAAAAGCTATTGAATATTCATATTAGTGATATGGTATAAAAGTATTTTTGGTGTTTCTTTAAAATTATATTCAGTACCCTGTAACATTTGACTGCAAGTCACGAATCGTATATGCAAAATATTGAATGAAATCCATTGTACTACTACTCTACAAATATGTCATTATAGCGATCATCCATGTTTCAATTTAATACTTTTTTTATCTATGCCCCATCATTAAATATCATGTTCGTGTTATGTTTTACATTACAATTTGCCAACAAAGTGCTAATTGGTATATCACAAAAAGGGGTTTTTAACCTACCTTTTCAATGCTTCCATAATGATCTTTGTCTAATGTCCTAATTTTGTCATGATGGTCGAAGCTATCGGATGGATCACGGTAAACTACAGAAGGCTTTAATGGCTTGGATTTTATTTTCTGCTGATGGTGATGAAACCCATGTCCATATCCGGCTACAAGACAATGATAAGATAGTATAATGTAGTAAGAGTTTACATTAAAATCCTTGTCCACGATATATACGGCATCAATACTAATAAAACAAATTCATACCTGCGTGACCAGTAACCTCTACGTCAAGTAACCCATGTGGTGCATCTACAGGGGACGGTTCCACCAATGGCAAGGAAGCTTGCTTCAATAAAATGGGTGAGTTCACATATTTCACAGGACTCTCATACTCCAACTTGTACTTTGACTCTTGAGGAGCTGAAGAGGGGTAACCAACAGTAGCATGAGGATTTGGAAGATGTGACTTTCCACCACCAACTTCCTTACCAACAAAAATGTCACGCACTTTAGAAATGTCAGATTTTGGTTGAATGTCGCCATAAGAAAGTTTTGCTTTTGGGATTACAAACTGATCTTTATCATCCTCTTTAGCAGAGTTTTCGTCATAGTCGGGATGAAGAAACTGATCTAACAGAGAAGCTGTTTGATCAACTACAGCGTGGGAGTACAAACCACCAAGCTGAGGTCTTGGATTTTCACTGCCAGACCGCTCTTGCGCCTCTTCTGTATTATCGTCAATCACTTCGAGTTGATAACCCTGACTGGAAACAACTTTCTTTTGCCCCGAGGCGCTTGGTACTTCTGAAACTATCTTCTCGTTTACCCTGCTTTCAGAATTTCCATTGTCAGATGCGTTGTTGGTTGCAGAAGTTGGTGGAGAAGTTGGCGGAGAGGTTAGAAAAATCACTGGTTTTGTACCGTTATTTTCTGCCAGCGAACTGGCGACACTAGCGACCAAAAATATGGTCGAAATGTACACTAATTTCTTGTGCATATTTTCAGTGAAACGAACTCATACCAAAAAAAAAAAAAAAAAAAAGTTGCATGCAATTTTTTAGCTTGTCACCGTTCAAAACAAAGATGTTCCACCACCAAACAAACCTCAAAATGATATGACAAGTAGATACGAATTTACGCCTAGTTTTATATAAAGAACCTTTGATTAGAGATTAATTGGGATTTACATAACAGCTTGGATTGGAGCACACACCTCTAATTATTGGGCGTAGGGGAAACATCAAAACAATTGGGTTCTTGTTAGGTAAGAGACTTGGGTCCTCAATTCTCAAATTATTTTTTTGTTATTGCAATGCATTGCTCGTTGTGGTGCTTTGTACTGTACACTAAATAAAAAATGCATACAAAAAATGCGATTATATAAAACATTAACATTACATTTAACTTTTAACCACACATATAATGTAAATACATACATGCATCACACACGATATACCTATCATTATAAAATGGCAGAATGCACTCATTGGTTTGGTACTCATAAACACAGAAAATACGATGCCTACTTATATTTTACGCTAACTACCTTCACATAAACAATTTTATTGTGACTCAAAGAACTCAATTTGTTCGTTAACTTTAAAAAAAATAAGGTGTTTGATTTCAAAGAAATTAAGTTGCACTTTTTACGCATTTTTTGTGAACTAACTCTATACACATTCAAGTATTATATTAACGTTAAGTACCTATACATATTATATTTAGGTATAATACATAGACTATGGCAGTATTGATGATAAGCGCTTTGAATCATTCTTCAATTTGGCAAACGATTGCTGAAATGCACACTTCTTTTATTATCATCTTATATAACATACAATGTGGGTATTAAATGCAAGTAATTTTGGATGAGTCGAGTAGTAAAGTATACACTGCGTAAAAATAAAAATAATAATTATAATTGTTAAGTGTGCAAAATGTCCATATTCCACTTTTTATTAATAGCTCACTTTGGGATCACCGCGGCATTTTTTGTTTACTTTAATGTTACATCAATCTTCATGTACTTACATTATACTGGGATTCATTCATGGTTGTACATAATTGCTTCAGAAGATTTTGGTGACCCAACGCCTTCCGATGGCTGCCAAAAATTTATCGTAGCAGTAAATCTGCTTTTACAATGGCATCATAATTTAAGACGCTCAACGCACATGTTATATCGATTGTTGGAATACTTACTTATCTTTCTATCAAGATTGAGGGAACTTATATAATCTATGCAATCGTAGTTTATTGGTTTTCAAACAAAAAAAGATGAAAATGTTTAACAATGCTTGTAAACGAAACAAATCGTTTTAGGTATTCACTCTCATTTTCTTAAATTTTTTCACTAGCAGTAAATAACAAAATTGAGCACATTTTTTGCTTATTTTTGGTAGAAAATATGTCATATCGTGAATAAAATGATTATCAGGAACATTCAATATTATTACCCTAAAAGTCATTGAACTGAGCTAATTGGACACCTATAACGCAGCCTAAAATGCACTCTGTAGACATGAAATTGTTCTAGATTAATTCTTGTAGCATTTGCCATCGTTTTTTATGGTGGTTTACCCGTGTCAATTGGAATTTCCCAATTGACGACAATCGGCACAGCAGAACCTACAAGTTAATGAATGTGAGTAATGAAATGAAATTACCTATCTACAGTGGTGAGTGGTGATATTTGCATGTTTTTGGAAATTCAGAATGGTCTTTCATTCGAAATGTTTTTTTTCACAATGTCATAATTGATAACTTTGGTACTGATTTGCAGGCATTGCATGTAGCGGCAAATATAAATACATTGAAGTAGAAAAAGGTCAGACCCGTAGGCATACGGAGAATATGTACAGTCGGTTTCGAGGGTTTCGAAACTGTATTGTTTTATCCAAGTCGTCCATGAGTTTTGTCGTTTTTCTACATTTTCAAAAATCATGAAACTCTGTATTCTTCCTCTCTAGAAACAGAGCGAGTCGTATACTCTTTCAGAATCTTATTACGACATCATATGACAGAATACTCATATTTTATAAATTTAGGGCGATGCAATAAATTAAATGTATTTGTAAAACAAGCATATTATGTATAGTTAGTTAGTATTATTATGGTGCTTTGTTGGCTGGCGATGTCTTGTGGTAGACTAATTAATTTTGTTTTGTAAAATGCCCCCTCAACTGGAACGCTTAAAATTTAAAATTTTCTTTTATCCTTTTTACCCTCAAATACTATTGCGAACAATTTGATAGAAATTTATTTATTTCTTAGTTTTAGCGTGGCTTTACTTCGTCTTGCTTGCATTGGTGGTACAGTTTTTGCATTTCAGTTGTAGCGCACGAATGAAATGAATATGAAATATTGCATTTTTTGTATTGAACAAAAAAGTTTTTATAAATGTAAAACGGCCGTGTCAGTAATTTGCACAATTTTCGTCATCTTCGTTATCAACCATTATCGTCCTCTTGTTTTTCCTTTGCAAATATCAAGGTTGTTGGACACAGACAATACTGTACAAACAATTTGCAGTAATGGTACAGTTACAAACATTTACCCTTACCGCATCACATGCTCCTAAACACCTAATCACCTCATTAGTAACACCTTTTCCGTTAATTCAAAATGCACAGAGGCAAAAACTTATAATATAATCTTGTCTCCTCTAGTCATACATCATGCACAATCATCATCATCATCGCCATTCTTCAGTTTACTTTCGTGCTCCATGCATTTGTTTTCCTCGATAAATCTTTCCCCTACCCTACGTCAATAGTCTTTGCTTTACGTTTCGTTCGTCGTGCAAACAATTTTTTTCTTGCATAACCCTTCGGTTATAAACGTGACAATGGGTACATGAAATACTGCGCATCCTGCCTTCAAAACAATTACATGTTACAATTGCAACTTTTCTGCACAATTACTGGCACGCTACTATGTACCAACTTCTTTCTTTCTCCTTATAGCCTCCTTGTTGTTCTGGTAAGGTGCACTCCTCCTCGTATTTCTCATCTTTTAAGTGTATACGTACACATCATTTATCCCTTATTACATGCATTGTATATTTCCACAATTATTATTGCTTTTAATACAACTGCAAAATACGATTTAAGATGATGTTAAAAAATACATTTTTGCCTCATCATCCCTACCGTCATCATCATCTTCCAAGTATTCGATTCACTAGAAGAAATGGCATTGCACTCTATTTTGTTTCAGTGTTCTGTTCTCCTTCTCTCATATTCTCCTGCAGGACGACTACGATGAATAACATGCTCCTGGCTATTTATCTTCATTGAATAATACATTGTCAAAAAAGAAGATTCAACGTGAGATTAGCAGATTCCTTTTGAAGAAATTAAAGATATTGTGTTGTCTCTGCTTCACTGTAGTGGCGGTTGTGTGAATGATTCTACTAAAACGCTGATTACATGATGCCACAGGTGATGGTCTATAGATATGCATAATAATATTATTATTATTAGTTTTTGTCTTTGTTTATGATGTTTGTTGTGGTTATTGTCTGATGTACATGTATTATGCATGCATACAGCATAAAACGCTATTTTTTACATCCTGCCTTCCTTTCCTTTTTCCATTCAACCAAATGCTGAATGTCAATGTTCTTGCTGACGGGTAAACGAAAAAAAATTATATAATCCACACAATAGCAGTATTTTATTAGCGATGATGATGATGATGTGGTACTTTACAATGTTGTTTCAAGAAAGAAAAAAACCTCTTAATGTCTTTCCCCATGCCAGACTACATTGTCTATAAAAAACATAAAATGCATGTTTGCAAATATATTCATGATTATGATCATTTAACAGTGCATCACCACCACCACCACCGCACCGCACGACACGTAAACGATACAAAATGAAATATAATGTGGAAGGAAGTACGGGATTTAGAGAAAAAGAAGGAAGGATGCTGATTTTTAAGTGGGCGTTTATAGCCCCACTTTCTTTGTACTGTGTAGTAAAGTAAGCTTTAAACGAAGCTTTTGCTGATGATGATGATGATGATTATGCCATATTTGTAAAGCTACTAGGTAGTTTTTACGCAAGTAGGCTTCATTTCCGAAGAGTGTGTTTACTGGTTTAGCTTTAGCTGTCTATGAAACAAAAAGTAAAATATTTTCCTTTTGATACAATACAACTCTCTCGGGGAGTGAACACCAGTAACGCTAATGCCACTGCTATCCGAAAGAGATTTTAGTTTTTTTTCTCTCTCTTTCGTTCTGAAATTAGTAGCACGTGTAAGTAATTATTTCTAGTATGTGTGTACCCAGCATTTATTAGTTTTTGTGAATAGTAGTTTTATTTTACTTTTCATATTCTGAAACGGAAAATATTCAGTAAGCTAAATTCTCCCAAATTCCCAGCTATTCAGTAGGCTGTCAAAGGAGATGGCGGAGAGAAAAACGATTTCACGAGTGCTTACTTTGGTTGCAATAGAGCTCGTCTTCTTCATTGTTTCTGGAACGGTAGGCGTTCCTGTGAAACGTGATGTAGAAAACAATGATCAAAACGTGAGTATTTAAATAATTAGTGGGTTGTTTCAATTAGATGAATTCCTTCAGCGTAATTCTATTTGAAAAGGGAAAAATGTTAATGTTTTTTCTTACATTTTAGATTTCATTTGAAGATAAAAGCTTCAACAAATATACGCATCAACTTCTCACAAATTACGGTAACAAAAATTATTTCGCTGCAATTTACAAAGATGAGCATACGCGAGATGATTTTGCCAGATTTTTAAACGATGGGTTAACACAGCAAGCAAAGGATGATCTTGCCGGTCTCAGATTTTACAAAAAGGTTGGAGATGTGGAGGTGCCTGTAATCATGTTTAGTCCGCAGATGTAAGTTTTTCAGTACACAAGTATTAATTGGAATATTTCTTTTACATATAATATAAAACGTATAATATAAGAGATGTTTTACTGCGAACAAGACAGTCTAATTATTATTATTATATTTGCTAAAGGGACTCTTGGCTAGGGATTTTGCCTCAATGGAAGCGTACAAAACGATTCATGTTTAAGAAAATTGAAGAATATTTGTCTCTCCATCCTGAAGTTTTAAATGATGCTCAGTTACATCAACATCCAATACCGGTGCTCCGGCCATAATTATTTCCTCAACTAAACATTGTCAAATGTGCCAGAATATGCTTCACTGCATGACAATATTTATTTTGCATGTAAATACATACATACATACTGTAATAAACCTCAACTTACTTTAATAATAAAGTTTTTTATGATGTTCACCACACCGTTTTATTAATAATTTTCCGTTTTAAGATAAAAAAATTTGTAAATGTTGAAATTTTATTTGAAACAGGATTGATTTAAAAACATGCAATTTAAGATTTCACGTTATAAAATAGCCTATTACTATTACTAATATACGTATGTAGACTGAAGTTTTTTCATAGCATGCTCCTTGGCAGAAATAGCGACATATTCGGAGGCGTTTCCAGTCAGTGGACTCACGCATACGGTGTCATCGGGATGAACAAAATAAACAATGGATTGACGGTGAGTCTTTTTCTTTATTTCTTCTTCCGGAATCAAAACTTTATGTTGCTGTTTTGAAAAATATTAACGTAAATCGATGCATATTGCATACACACAACCTGATATTGCATCAAGACAAAATGTATCTTTTTACACGGTTTGACGGTTTCTCACTTACCGTTGCCGGAAATTTGCCACCAGACCATAACTCAAGAAGGTCTCCCGTATTTAGTAAAATCGTTCCAGGAATTGGAGTTGCTGGAACCCATTTCCCACTAACCGACTTTACCTGTGATGAATTCATGTTCAAAGCAAGAAAACTCTTAACTATGGTATGTTACGTGTTGATTAGGCTGAAATTGAACTTCATAGCTTTATGAGTGACAGAAAAATTACAATCTAACCTCTAATCCACCAATGTTATCTTGAAAAAGCATGGTCAATCTGTAAATATTTATGCAAAAATATAAGTATGTACTGAGGGCAAAAGGAAATACACGCATTTAATACTGGAATATCATAAATATTCTAAAGTCTCAAGTATTTACATACACTCCATAATCACTGTGCGGACCAAGACGAACGGTCTTATCGGGAACGTTATCGGGAATCCTCGGATAGTACAAGGATCGAAATGTCGTGTAACTTGTAACATTATTGTCATCCAAGCATTTGGACCTGATTACAAAATATTCTTTTTCGCAGTTCAATGTTATTGCAAGTATTCTTAGCAAATTTTTCACAAGCGGTTTGCAAGCCTCTTCTAGTTTTTCCAAGGCAGGGCCAAATTCCTTGCAAGATTCGGGGTTAAAACGGAGATTCCCACAAAAGTCGTAGCTTTCTCGTATTTCATGGCCAACCAGATCCGATCCTGGTGACAATCTAACGTAAAATATTCCGGGTTATAACATGATCATATAAAAGGTTATATGCTTTATTATTCAGTAGAGCTTCTGGTTCCTACAATTCTTGTCCAGGCTTTGCGTAACCGTTGTAGCTCTTTGTAATATCTTTCAGACTTTTGTCCTTCACCTCTTGAGGAAGTTCAAAGAATGTTTTGCTGGCTGCGAATGCGTCGTCAATCTATAATAATTACATAAAGGCCTCAGTGATGCCAACGTCAAAATACTAACACTTGAGCTTGCGCAGATATATAGCTACCAAATTATTATTACTCTCTCACAATTTTTTTGTCGATTCCGTGATTTGAAAGATATGCAAATCCTATGCCAGATAAAGCAGCAAATATCTCCTCTGCAACGGAAGACAGGTCATCATCACTGATGGGACCTTCTTTAGATATTTTTGAAAGGTCTACCAACGGAATAAACTCCATTTTTAATGCTATTTGAACGAGTGAAGTTTTAGTGATGAATTGAATGAATAGTGTTTGAAACTTAAAGCACTTGCTTGAGTGGAACGCTTTATATGCTACAGAATGACAGAACTTTTTTTTATTATCGCCTTGTTTTTTGTTTACTCTTCATAAAGAATATTTCTCATTTGATGTAAAGTTTTTATTATGACAAATATAATATGTACAAAATGAGTGTTAAGAGAATCAATGAACAGATTCTCTAGAATATACTACTCACTCAACGAGATATTTTTTTGCCTGATAAGCACGTTCAAGAGATACCATACCATAATATAATTATATAATAATAATTGTAAAACACAAAAATAAAGCTGTGCGATCACAGTGCCCAACAGTTGTACTTATTATAAAAACAAATATCTTTGCTCCTATTTTTTCTACAGATTTAGGTATATCCCATATTATATTTTACAGAGACCATCAGACAAGCGATGTAATTTTTAAGAGATTAGCGCTTCCTAATAATTCATACTGTTATTATTATGTGTGGATAATATATTATATGGGGATCACTTTTTTCTATGCATATGCATACATATTATTATGACAAATGTCAGGAATGAACCGTCATACGAATGAAACTTGCCTGACGAAATGTACTTACATATATTGTATCGTAACGATTCATTGAAAGCAATCAAAAAAACAAGGTCAAGCAGACAACTCACATCTCAACAGAAATTTCATACGACTGGAGTTTGATTACATCTTCCATGAGAGTTTATCTCGTTAGCCTGTAACTATTAATCCTACCTAGCTTGCTAGTCACAATGCTACAAGTTTTTAAAGCTCACAAAAGAATCTTTAGTTTCATACGGCCTATTTTGCTTTTATGCATCCTTGAATTGTCTGTAAATGAAATATAGTAAATACATACAGTTAAAACGCACAATGTCCTATCCAAAAGCCCAACGTCAAGCAAGCATCAGCAGAGAAAATAGTATTACGCAAAAGCAACACGTAGCAAGATAAAAAGATTATCTATCATGCCCAATTCCTATTCTCCACGACACAATTTTTCTTGACGTCCTCCGTCCTATAGGAAGGGTATGCTCCAGTGATGGATTCACATTTTTACCAAATGTCCTTGTATACACCTTATACATTTCATCATGGAAATTATATAAATCCAGCTGTCTCTTCTTCACCATTCATGTTCTACTTCTACTTACTTTTGAACCTATTTAGACGTGTATACCAAAGCTCCTCTTTGCTTGGGAATATCCCAAGTTGGGATATCTCCACAATAATATACAAAATTACATCAACAAAAAAAATACATGAGTTTCTCACAAGTTTCTTTGATAACATGGCACAGTTTATAGGGCAGTAAAACCAACGGATGGATACATTTGCACTGATTACAGACACAGATCGATTTGTCTGCCTGATGCAAGCAACTGAGGATGTACATATGTGCAAAATTTTAGCAATGTTGGAAGTCGTTGTCGCGAGACAATATAATAGTCATGATACAATCCAAAATAATGTGAATTTTCTTGGCAGTGTAATGGACTTTCCTCACAAACAAGTAATTTCCTTGAGAGGAGAGGTGAACACTTTACATTAATATTATTAACAAGACTAACAGCATTGTTTACTAAGGAAAGTAGGTAAATTGAATGTTACGTTTCCATTAAAACTTGTCGTAAAGCAGTAGACATTAAATAAAATAACTTTTATGGTTCTAAATAGATATATAATCCGACCAATTCCAAGTTGTGCAGAAAAGCATACATTATTATGGAACATTGCTACTTTCAATTTCTTACGGGGACAGTCAACTAGCTCCATGTTATTTTTTTGGTAACACTGAGAATTCTATTGGTTTAAATTATTTAAACGTATTCAATATAACAAATAGATCAAATACGTACCATCGATTGCATCAAGTGTGAATTGAAATAATAGTTTTTTTTGTACTTGTATGAACTTTAGCAATTAGGAAATGCTGATTAATGTAATTGTTTGAATATCGAAAATTTAGCAACAGTGAATCGTTCTCTCCTTTGATCAAATCACTACCTTGCCATTTTGTAGACCTATTTGCCAATTTATTCTAACATAACATGAAAACCTGAGTGCAACTGAGAACTATACCTTGTGTGTGACTTGGATTGGATTTGGAAATCTTTAAATTCTCGTTGGCTTAAACTCATGTCATACACAAGCTGTCTTGGTATTGAGAGAAGTATGAGTACTAATGTAGAAAAAGTTTTTGCACTTAACCTTGTCCTTTCTTATCATCATCATATCACTTCAAAGAACAAAGCAGTTCAACAAATGAGCGTTGAAAGGCGAGTGAAAAGCATACATAGACGTTTGTTCTATTTTTAGTTTTTATGCATTTAAAGTTTCAAATGTTGAATGGAGGTGAGCACATTGTGTAATATCATACAACTTTAAAAACATTTTGTGTGAACCGTATAAAGTTTACGTGGCCAAATTTTGGTTTGCTGCGTGGTGACTCCCTGGCATGGCAGAAGTGAAAGACAGCTTCAATTGTACTTGTTAGCTCACTTGTCGCGATATTAATTTTTATTCTTAAAAGTAGCGTCTTGATTCATTCATCATACGCATTGTAATATTTATTATTTCTACGAAAAATCATTGGTGAAGCTACAATAGTTTCTTTTGTTTTAATTATCTTTACAGGACATAGTGCACACTGGCGCTATTTTTGCTACAAATCAGCCCCAAAAATTAACGTCTTTTTGTTGGTTTCATTTGATTTGTTGGAATTTTTCTCACCTTTGTACTTCTTGATGGTCATCGTGGTGCAAATGTTTGTTAACAACGAAGTCCAATTTGGTACACCCCTGTGGCCAGGTATACACGCAAGTGGCACTGCTTGCCAAACAGTGTTAATATTAGTCAGTGCAATACAAAGAAACACGTTCAAATAGATTCAAGTTTAGGTAAGCAGGTAATATCGGTATGAAGCAGTTTTACAATTTTGTTTAAAAACACTCACACAGACAACAGAAGAAATTAAAGCCAGTAATGTTTCATTTGTTTTAGATGAGGTTCCGAACCTGAACATATCATATCATTGAGTGACCAACTTACAATAATTAGATACATATTTGATCCTCTGAGATTGAGAAAAATGTAATTAAAAATAAATTCCCACTTTTAAGCAAAATAAAGTGGGAGCGTGATTGATTGAAGCTAGAGGCGGTTTTGAATAAAATCGGCTCCCTGGTGAGTTATCATGTCGTTATATGAGTTGACAGCTAAATAGCTCACACTGCACTGCCCCAACTGAAAAGATTCAGTTAATCGTTAAAAATGTGCTCGTTTAAATGTGTTTCTAAATAGAATCAACACATCGCGCAATATTAAATTGCAATCTTCCACGATGGACTCTGGAAAGAAGAAAACAATTGGACTTAGCACGGAAGAAGCATTTGATAGACTGTTTCAAGAGCTAACATCAAAACTTGTCAATTTCAAATCGACAGTTGGAAGGTACAATTCCTGCTTTACTTTGCTTTTGAAATAAACCTTAAACAGGAATCAATGAATATATCATGATGTGTTAAATGATACAGCAATTGGCTGGAAGTTATATTGTCTTCAATTTCAACGAGGAGCCATCATGCAATCATATCATGGACATCACTACTGATACTGCTCGTTGAGTGTGTCATCGTTTTTTCTCTTTATTCAATTGGCTATAGCCAAATGTGAGTGCATCTCTTAGAATTTTTTATTATCTAAGATAACACATTATGGAAAGTGATATAATATTAAACAATGTTCGTAATTAATTTCAGATGGACTAAACTATTGCCTGAGGCGTTTGCCCTACTTTTTCTTTTCTGTTTTAATATAGGTATCCTTCTTTTAGATAATTACAAGAGAGTCAATGAGCTCCCAGTTAAACTAAATTTGATGCTAAACCAATTAAAAGGTACTTTAATGTGTGTCATGACTGGAAAGCTAATATGCATTTACGTGAGCTGGAGTTGATTGAGTTATCTTTTCTCAATACTTTTAGATATATCCTCTGAAGTATCATGGACTGAAAAAAATTATCCCGATTTATGTATGCCGATCTCACCATGCATCACATTACAATGGTGTTTTAGAGATGGAAACTTGGTTAATCTTCCTTGGGCACTACTGGTTCCGGGCGATATTGTCGTGCTACAGCCATCTCAGAAAATTGTTGCTGAATGCTGCTTGCTCGAAGTATGAAAATTATTATTATTCACCCATGCAGCATAAGAAAATAAAAGTATTTTTATATGCTCTTTTGTATTTATTCACAGGACCCGTCAGTTAAATTTTCCATTGGTCAAGTCTACACACCCGCAACATCTCAACCTTCTACTTCTCTACCACCAAGACTGCACAATCCTTTTCCAAAACCTTTAGCTGTTGTTACAACATCCCCATACATTGACATGGTAGAACTGTCCTTGAAACACTTTCTAACTAGACCTCCCACTTTTTACAATAAAGAACGACACACCATCGTCACCAGAATTATTGAGTGCATTGTGCTACCGTTAGGAATAATGAGTTTTGTTGCACTGTGTCTGGTTCGAATGTTTTATCTGCCACATTGGCTCGCAATACGAGTGGCCCCATGGGCTGATATAATTTTGCTCCAACCTATGGCCAACACATTCCCGTTGATACCTGTGTCACTTCCTTTGCTCTGGATGCTCCTGAACTGTGTTGGGAATGCCAAATTGTGGGAAGTGCTGGAGGATTGTGATGATGTTGTAGTGAGTATTTTTAATTTTTATCCTTTTCACTGGCTTGGTTGAGCACGAGCACACACACACACACACGATAAACGGCACTTTATTCAATGGGTCAGGATATTTTATTTGCAAAGTATTTTTTTTTTGCAACAGGAGCATACAACATCTGAGGGGGGTTTAATGAAAGAGGAAAAGGTTGTTTTGAATAAGAGAAAGCAGCAATGTCGGGATAACGTGAAGCTGTGGCAGCGAATGCGCGATTTCATGTTTGACAGAGAGGAAACGTTGCATAGATCTCAGAAACTTTTGCACGTTTTAGCATCAGTTACAGTAAGACTTTCACTTGCATTTTCGGATTTAGTATACAACCTAAAATCAAGGCTTCTTGGCTAAGGCAGTATTGTATAAAATTGTGTCGCAGGCACTCTGCTGTGTTGATAAGAAAGGAATATTGAGCTGGCCGAACCCAACTCCCGACAAAATCTTTTTTCTCAGATCAGTGCCCACCGGAAGTAATAATATCATAACACCAAGTGAGCCGGAAGTACAAGTATCTCAAAAAGACACATTTTCTGGAGGAAAACGTTCTCGACGAAGTTCGTCAGTGACGTTCCCGTCGACGACAACTGTGGCTGAAGTATTGGATATCACTATTGATAATAACAACGAGTTGCATTTTGATGAAACCAATTGGGAACAATACCTTCCCAGCTTGAAACCTTTGGGGCTCAATATTCTGCTAAATACGTGCAACGATAAAACACGAAGTGTTTATGCCAACTTTTATTCTCATATCAGCCACGAGCTCAGATATAAAAAAGCTGACAATAATATTGTAGATCTCGTGGTACCAGTTACCTCACGAAGGTATGTGTTTTAAATTCATTTTTAAATAAATGCACAAGTATTTGGAACACTGACTATTAACATCCGTAATTTGCAGGTGCTTGTGTGATGTTGCCCGTATGATTGGATTCGGGGACAAAGCGACTGACGTGTTTGATTTGGAACAACCTCTTTGTTCATTTCGTCATATTGTAAGACCTCAATAATTTAAAACTCAAAAAAAGGAAAGAAAAACTAAAGGGTTAAAAGTCAGGTAATGCCGAAATGCATCTAATATTTATGTAGGAATCAGATCAGTCAAGTAGAGATAAATTGACAAAAGCCAAGATAAAATTTCCTTTTCCACACATGATGAGCGTGATTGTGAGAGAGAAGGCTAGTGACAGTCTACAATTGATGGCGCAGGTATGACATAATATTAGAATAATGCTTTGCAAAAATGTTTTTAAGCATCAAGGTTGTGATATTCATTTCACAGGGAACTGGGGACCTTGTGCTGGACACTTGTGAGGACTTTTGGGACGGCAAAGATCTCAGGCCTTTAACTGACTTTGAACGAAAACTGATCATTGACTTTTACCAAAGAATGTCGTTGAGCTCGACATGCACTGCTTTTTCGTACAAACCTGTTTCAGCCAAGGTATGATATTAATTTGAGAAAATGTTTCGCTATGCTGTCCTACAAAATCAAAGAGTAAATTTCGTTACATATTCTGCTGTAGCGTAGTCCATATTAATAACTGCTTTAATTATAATTTCAGGTCAACCAAAATATGTCGGATGCATATATGGAGTTGCCTCCCTCACGCGGGCTTCGGTTTCTTCCTTATTATGCCTTTGGAAATGTTAGTGAGTTTATTGGGGACAACAAGGCGTCAGAAAAGGCTGCCCTCGGGGCGACCAAAGATTCTAGTGTTTCAACAGGTAAATTCACATAAAATTCGTCGAATACCACTGATTACGCGTGTGTTTATGATATCAATTATGTACTTACAACGCTTTGTACGTATTTAAGATTGTTTGCTGACTGATTCGAACAAAAATATCGAAGTTAATGATTTACTGGGATGCCTTCAAGTTCAGACTGGACAAATTTTTATTGGAATGGTCACAATGCAGTATCAAGCATGCATGGACATGGTACAAACTATTTGTTACATTATTAAAATGCATAATTTTCAACGGTAGTTAAAATACGTTTAAAAATAACAAAATTCCAGGTACAATTAATCGAGCAGTTAGATCAAGCTTGCATCAGGTTCGTTCATTTCTCTAAAGAGAATGAATTACGCTCCAGACTGTTCAGTGAAAAGATGGGATTGGAGTCCGGGTGGAACTGCCATATCAGTCTCAGTTCCGCCCCAGAGGAAACCAGTGAAGCTACTGAAAATTATGATGAGTCAAATGATGGAAGCTTCTCAAACGGAAGTGTTACAATGACTGCAGAAAAGAGAAGTTCAAAAGGAAGCACCAACTCTGGACACAAGTACAAAGGTAATAGGTTGGGCAATAGACGTACATCATGTAGTAAAGCTCACTCAGTGTTGCCAGCAGAAGATGCTCTTCTTCTTCCACGATGTTCTTCTTCCGTCCCCGAAATGGTAATGCTGTCCACGAAAATAAAAGAGGAAACAGAAACCGAAATTATGGAAATGTCAGAAGGGAGTACAAAAGAGAAAGAAAAGGAAAAGTTGCCATCAGAAGATATTAACTCTATAGGATTCGGGTTCAGTAGTGATGAAGAGGAACATAGTCAAATTTCCAGAGTTCGGTTTGACGACCAAATCAATAGGAATAGGAATTTTCTAACGCTAGACGTTAAAAATACAGAACGCTCTCCATGTTCTTCTGCTGTGATCTCACCAAACAATACGGATAGTTTTCAAGAAGTTTATGAACTAGTGGAGCACCCTACACCACTTGGAATTGACATGAGCAATAGGGTACTTTTCATATATAGTAGCAGGCTCATAAATTTTAAACTGAATAATAAAAACCAAAAAAATGCTTTTTGCACTGTTTGCAATTCTGATAATAAAGCAGTGTTTCTTCAGGCCGATGCAAGGTGAGGAGTTTGACAAAAGTTTTCTTTTTGTGCGAGTGCTCAAATTTGGGATTTTTTGCTATGCAAACTTTGTTCAATCATGATTGAACTCATGACGTCACGATTTTGAATCAAAATGTTTTTGGATGTGTACATATTTTTAGTATTGCTGTGGAGCCCATGTACCCACAAAGCTGTCAAAAGACGGCAGCTTTTTCTGATCCTGATGGAGGTGTACCTGCGCCCACTGACGTCGCAATGCTTTTGACCTCCCTTCCTGCTTCTTTGACTTTTAGACGGCGGGACTATATATCGTTTTATGACTTGATTGCTCAAGCTCGTCATTTTATGAATCGTTGTGTTAGAAATTCCATGCAGTACTGGTTGTGTTGTAGCATCGCCGTTACAATGTTGGGTCTCTTTACGCTTCTCATGCTCCTCCCACCTCTATATTCTCTGGGGGATTCAATATGGCTGAGTTGTGTTATTATTCCCATTCTCACTTTAGGGTTAGCATTTTCCATCATGGAGAGATTGGATTACAATGTGATGGATAATGCAAGTTGGAAAAATCAAGTTCAAGTAGACCGCCAGGTAATAACGGTTATTTCAAATATAATCTTTTATCAACATGTAAAGACACTTATATCCAATAACTCGAACCAATTGCTCTTTGTTCAGATGTTCATTTACGCATTCTGGTTTTATGGAATGAAATTCCTTCCCTCAATAATAAACGTGGTGCTAATGGGCTCATTTAATCTAGTCTGGGTTTGTCAACATTTGCCAAATTCCACTTGCTCTTGGGTATATCCTGTATCACTAAACCCACTACCTCATCAGCAAAACATTTTGGAGCTACCCAAAATGAACAAAACAGCCGATTCCATTTCCCATATGAAAATGAATTGCATCTCTACATGGTCCTGTGAAAATGCTGATAGGCTCCTATTTGTACAACAGTTTTCATTATTTTTCCTCGCTTTATATTTTGGCAAGTTTTTTTTGCATTTGAAAATATATTTAAAAATGAAACAGTGTTTGAAGATGAATTATTTTTAACACAACAATTTGAATGTTTCAAAACAGTTACAATATCGGCAGGATTTGTGTACCGTTCCAAATACGTTTGGGTACAAAATCCTTTAGGGAATAAGATATGGGTGATAACTTCTATTTTGGTGTAAGTGACAGTGAGAGAATACAGTAGTAGTGTTTAATATTTGAACTCTTTGTTGGTTTATTTGGGGTACGCAAATAATATGTCCTTAATTCTATAATCCTTCTTTGCAGACTAATACTACAGTTTATGTACGGATTTTTAAAAGTAAGCTTCTCAAAAACGGTGGATTACACTCTACTTCCAATTGTTTCATACATTTGGGGATTTCTCTGGTCTCCTATCTTGTTAGGTTTCAATGAAATTCTTCGTCGTCAGGAAATCAAGTACGTACTGGTTGTTTAACTATCAATCTTATGATCATGTATGTTTGTTTATACAATAATTGATATGCCCGTCTTCCAGGAGCAACATCAGATACGAGAAGAGAGCAAGATTGGACTTTGGAACCAAGTTGGGAATGAACTCACCTTTCTAATCATAAAACACCAAGTTCAAAATCTTAAAGCACTACTAGTATTTACACATATTTCGATAACCTTCCAATTCCCACGTATGCTTCACTTGGAACTGATGCCAAACCGTGTTCATCAATACTCTAAATATACATGTATATGTTTATCTACCTCTCATACACATTGTATGTGTATGCCAGGAACAACCATACGAATGCCAATTTTTTTAAAGCCACTCTGCAGGATGCAACAGAATCAGAGCTTGTAATGTTTAGATTAAGACTGATAAAGTTTACTAAAGTTGTAGTGAGATTCTATCAAATAATTTATAACGAAGATAAGTAATTTTATTTATAGGTACTCGTTTTCTATGAAACTAAAAATCAGTACAGTATTAAATACCATATCCATTATCTATTTGTATTTCTATCCGCTACAATTGCTACAAAAATGGAAATATATAATATGTTGCAGCTAAATTGTGGCTTTTAAACCATCAAGTACAATGTGTGATTTTGGAATAGCCAAGCATAAATAATAGTAAAAAGAGTGCATATAGTCACTTGTCACTAAACTTGCTGAAAAAAAAACTTATATGTAGCATAATTATGACTGTAGCAGGAATAAATAAAAATGATTTTAATTCTTTCCAGCAGAATTTTGTCTATTTGATAGCTCTCAATTGAAGGAATCTCTCTTTTGTGACTATTTTATAAAAATTATTGTATCATAAGCTGGTTTTTAACAGCAATTACCTCGTACTGATTCTCACTGTTTCTCACTAATACAGATCTGACGCAAACAAGTTACGTTTTTCCTGCTCATCTCGAATAAAAAGTAGCTCAGTTGAGTGTTGTCGAGCTGCTTTCACAAATTCGTATACAATTCTTTCCATGTAATGAAATTTCCTTCGTACAGGGAGAGATCCTTCCAGAAATCCTAAATGTCCCCCGCGTGATGTTACAATTAGGGCCAGCTTGGATCGGTCTTCTGTTGCCTGTTTTATTGGTAAATGAATGCCGGGTTGCATAGGATCATCACTTGCGTTCAACCCAACCACAGGGATTGAGAATTTTTGGATTTCGGGAGCTATTCGTGCGGCTGAATAATATTCTTCATAGGACTTGAAGCCAAACTGCGGTGCTGTAAAGTGATGATCAAACTCTCGTAGTGTTTTGGACCCTAAAACCTTTTCAAAGTCCCAACAGTCACGTGATTCTAATACTGTTCTGTATCTGCAACGTCAAAAAACGCATATGAGAATTCACGCTTAGATCTCTATACTTTTAAACATTTTAATATCATTTCGTGCTTATTATGGAAGAAATGCATACTTGTTTGCGAGATTTTGCAAGTTCGAGGTCAGAGTATAGTTGACAATATATCTGTTGACAAAGGGTTGCTCAATACTTGCTGTGCCGATAAATGGATCCCAGCAAATTGAGATTACCATTGCGGCAATAAAGGTACTCTTAGCTTCTTCAGGATGATTGATCAGGTACCGACCTATGGTCATGCTGTTGTTTGTAAATACACAAACCCACGTCATTATTGCAAGTACTGTGTAAAACTGTTGTCATTTTATGAAATGAAAAGTTTTGTACCCTCCAAGAGAGGCGCCAATCGCCATCATTTTATGCTTTGGAAATGTCTTCTTCAAATGAGCAATCACTTCCCGAACATCTTCATGATTAGCAGCGCAATATGTTCTGGGAGTTTTCAGAGGCACACCTCCAAGTCCGCGATTGTTCAATACTGCCACAACTGCCCCTGCTTGTACAACCGACATGGCAAGCGTTTTGACGTACGAAGTGTTGGATGATGATGTTAGCCCAGGTAACAGAAACACAAGTAATCTGGAAAAAAATAGTTACAGTTGAAGTGTTCCGCAGAGCAAAGTGTCAGCTAATTGTAACTAAGCACAACTAGTTAATAATAGTTGATCATGATCAAAGACTAAACTCCACGATACACAGGTTAAGGTTAGAAATAAGAAAAAACCGTTACTTTTCGTCGTCGCTAACGTCCTTGTTCTCATCTTCCCCCAAAAAGTCTACTGCAAGTTGTCCCCCGTCCTTAAGTTCCAAAATCTCTCTCCGATATGGCAATTTTTCCTTGCTAGAAATTCTAAGATTGAGCCCCAACGCACTTTGCATCCGACCTTCCCACGAGTACCATGAAGGCCAATACTTTTCCTTTAGACTAGGCATGTGTTCATCGAGAAACTTTTGTAGTAAGAGATTCCCAGTGAAAATTTTTGGTTTCTGAAAGTAAGTAATCAGAACTTAATGAATGTTACCTTAAAATTACATAATAGTTGGATATGCCCTTATTTAGACAATTTGCTACGAACCTGAGCTACATTGAAGATGTAGTAAACTGCAAGCATTGCCAGGGATGTTGCTGCAGTGGTTAACGAAAATATACCTCCTTCCGCTTCCGTCGCCGACATAATTTTCACTTTTCTTGGCTTGGAAAAATTGCACAATCGGTAAAAGAGCTGCTGAATTTTGAAGGTTGTTTTTGTAAACCTTTGTTTTCAGCAATATTTATTTTGCCAACAACATCATTTCACAAGCTATGCATACTAAAAGCTTGTCAATAGAAGTTGAAACAAGTCTGCAAGTCACACGATAAAAAATAAGATTAGACTGCTGCTACATTTTTTTTACTGAATGGAAAAATTTTCCTGGTATATTTAATTTATTGCTCTCTAGAACCGAGCCGTAAGTTGTGAGAATGATTTGAACTTATATCTAAAGTTACCTCACACTTTTAGGAATCCTGTAATGATATTGCTATGCACATAACAAAAATAAAATGTTTGCGTGGTGTCCCCATAATTGCTAGTCACTGAATGAAGTCATGTTGTGTAGTAAAGCAGCAATAATATCCCTAAAACAGACTCAAGAATTTTATTACCGATAATGTGGACTTTGGACTGCACATTGAAGCCTACGATGTGATAAAAACAAAAATGTTTGTGCATGGACGTTTGAATGTAGGTAACTGTTTCGTTTTGAATAAAATCAGTTCTTTATTAGCAGTGTCAAAAATGGGAAAAGATACTTTGCACAAGGCAAAGTGACAAAAAGCTTGTTATGAGTAATAGTAATGTTTGACCATGATGGTCAAAAGCTGGAGAATTTGGTTTTAGTTGTGCACTATGCATGTCAACATGCCACTTGATGTTGATATTAGGCATGAACATTTTTTCGTATCTGTCATTGTCACAATAATAGCTTAACTTACGAAACTAAGGTTCATGCAGCAATAACCAAGTAAATAATATGATGAATGCCGATGATAAGAAGGGGAGTATACTATTTAAAGCATCTTCTAATCTACATTCATCATACGATAGTCCAGTGAATGAATGCGGTTTGGGACATGGACATGATAGCTTTTGATGGCCTTTTCCCACTATTGATATGGGTTTGCATAATAAATTGCATATGGGTTGGGTTGATGAGGAGGCCGTAATATTATGGAAGAAGCCGGTTTTAGTCTGCTAGCTCATGCATGTCTGTGTATGAAAACACGAATGTCACTATCGCCATCATTATCATCGTGTCTAGACTCAAATATATGAAGTTAGGTAAGTATTAAAAAAATTTGCGAGTTTTTATTCCTCACCACATTATTGCACTCTTCTACCAAAATCACATGTCCTTCGAATAGCATGCAATGTGTAAGCTCTTGAGAATGGCTCTGATTGTAGACTCTGTATGGGTGTTTTAAATCTAAACTACACTTTCATTACGCAGCAGACAATAGCGACATACTCAACAGCTTTTTGTGGTTACATGTCATGCGTTCAAAAGTACAAACATTGTTAAGAGGAAGTGAAGATGCGTTTTGCAAACTGTAAAATTGACAACTTCCTCATTTTTAAATTGGCACAATTTAGCACATGACACATGATAAACTATATAAGCGCTAGGGGCACATGCTACCAATAAAACAATAGAGTGCTAATAATTAATGCACGTGTATCTCTTATTGCTTTAAAATGTTTACATAAATAAATGCAAAATTGGAGTAGAAAATTCTCACATGACAGACCTACGGTAAAGATGTTTGTAAGCTTCCAACAGTGAATAGAGCTTGAATGCATTGTTCTTTAAAGTCAATGACTGGAGTAAAAAATATGGTCGTATGTAACTAATCAATGCTGGCAGAGTCAAGCGACCTCCTGACACCTCTGAACTTTTAATGCACGTTTGAATTATAAAGACTCTCATTCAAGCTGGCCACAATATTTCATTCAAAATGTGTGTTTTTTTTTAAATATTAAAAGCATTTCAGTAGATGACATGTAAACTGATTAAAGTTCAACCGGATCTACTTGAACTGCAAGCTGCCGAGAATGCCCTAAAAGCCTGGATTGATTGAAGAGAGAAACAAGGCGAGTAAGAAATACTTACCAAGGAAAAAATGTAACGCTGTGGCTCAAATGTCACTGGAATGTAGATTATTTTATTGATATTTACTGAATTACTTACTGGAAACCGTTTTCTAAACACTTTTATATACACCAGTTTCGTGAACCGGCTACTTGCAAAAATGTTTCCCTCTATCTAAAATCAAAGCACTTTCAGCACTTTTCTCTAGTACAAACATATGCACTTGGAAAAAAACCACAAAAAATATAAGACTAAAATATGACTGGCTTTATGCCGAACTTTTTGGAACGTAGCATGTCCGTTTCGTGAGAAAACAAAAATATTAGTCCGCAAGCACTTCTCTTTGGTTTGTATGAATTTCAACAGATATTCCTCAAAGGACATGTTTTAAACACGCTGCCAAAACCCCGGTCATTGACATGCTGAGTGATAAGAAAAATAATAATAAAATGTGTATGAATATATGTCTGTAATATTTTCTGTATGAAGCTTTTGCAAAACTGTAATATTATATGTAGTTTTAGACCTTTTTTGGAAGCAGCTGGCTATCTTCGTCTGTCCGAAGGAATAGACTCGCATGAAACCGAATTTTTATACAGCTTTGTTTTCCCTGTAAGAAGAAGCCTATCTCTTCTTTTTGAAATCGTTCCTTCCTAGTCTAGAGCAATTCTTAAAAAAGAAGTGCGATAGTGATGCTCAAGTTGAGTGGAAAAGTAGCGTAAGAGCAAAACCATTGTGTATGTGAAAGCAACGGAAATTGAATTTTGCATGTGTTTATGCCTACATTAAAAACATACAAGTTTGCATGCTTCAGTACAACGGTTATATTCGCATAAACTTTGTTGAAACCGGAAATGAAGACTCATGAAATGCTATTATTCTATTTTATTTTTCAATTTCAGAACTGGAAAAATGTACACACGAACTTGTTAAACAGTAAATTGATGTGATTGCATTGTTCTCTTTTTTTCGAGTTTAAACCACCAAAACAAGTTGTAAACCTATGAATAAAATCACTGCTACAGAGTGGACATCATTTGCAGTGACATAATGAAAGGTTCCTTCTAAAGGGTGAGTGTATACTGCAATTCTAAATGTTCTAATTCAACCAGCGACAATTTTATTATTAGCATACCAGATTACTCTGAATTATTTTACCTGTCTGAAAATGACACGATCCAGTTGTTAAAATAGTTTCAAAAAAGTGCTAAATTTTCTGACTACTGTACTGGATGACTAGTGAAAATAAACTTGTTAAACAGTCAAAGGATGCTATTTGCATTATGCAAAATGCAACTTAATGCAGAGTGAGAAAATTGAATGAGAACGTGGAGAATAAAATATTCTTCAAGGTGTTGGTACAATGGAGACACGAGCAAAACGCTTACCTGATTGTGAAAAAGACCACTGTCATTACTTGGATGATGGTTTTAAAATAAAGGTTGAATCTTATTTAACAGTTACTTAAATACTTTCACAATTGTCCATGCTAGCAGACTAGACATCTTACTTTTATTACCAACGTAAGCAACATAATGTGCATGTATCGCTAATGTTCATTAGAGATTTACTCGTGTTTGCTCACTAAATTATTGGTGTACGTTTCAATTAAACCGTCGTGCGTGCAAGTAATATTTAACAACAACAAATCTATCAGCTACTACAAAAATGATTTTCTTCAAAGCCACTATAATGCGACCAACTTATCTTATTTCTAGTTTGACACGCAAAAAAATTGATTTCCATTCAGTCGGTCCAGTATTCTAATAAAATGTTTAATAATCGAGCAAAAACGTGAATCAATTTTTTGAAATTTCAAGTTCTTAATAACATGAATTTGGGTACGTCTTTTCTCACTCCTTTGTCCTCCAAATCAACACTAAAGTCTAAGCCGGGAGACTGTGAATATTTATTTCTTCCTTTTCTAGGTTCCATCCTGTTGTATTTTCTTGAAAAAACTATTTCACTATTATTCCAAGTAATACTAAACTGGTAATTGTTCCATGTGGCAAAAATAGGGTGGTCTGAGTGACTATTTGGTATGATGATGATGAAAACCTCGTAAAAATCTATCCAACAACAAGTAACAAAAATAGACGTGTTTCTGTCATGTATGTTGAAGGACCTTGAAATCAAAATATCCTTTAGTGTTTACGGAACTCGATAGTAAAAGCCATTAAAATTTCATTGTTTCTTTTGTACTCAAAACTTTCATCGTGAATATGACTGGACTAACACTAATGATTGTAGCTTCTGAACTACTAGCCCTGAACTGCCTCAAATAAAAGTAATAATGTTATTAACATTTAACTGTCCGAAGCTGAATAATATGATATAGCTATGCACAATATTTGTGCATATATATTCTGTTTCATAATAATCCAAGCGACAAATTTGACATGCAAGCAAGTGGCACGTGCGTACTTTGTAACGTATTGGTGCTTTCCAAAGTGGTTTATCGACTATTTTATACTAATGATTCGATAATGCTTTTGTACATCATAAGATGCAAGTTTAACTAATTTAATAGATTTTGCTAATCATCGGTAAAAGTAAACTGTCTGCTAAAGGAAACATTATTAACTGTCAAGATTTTGGTCCATAATATTATACACAGCTAAGGCTATATGCGCACATTTTTATTTTTTTCAAAGAGCTAATGAAATGAAGAGTTTATGACAAAATCGTACATAGGAAGCTAACAATGTGAATAAATAAAGTGAACATATAATGAATACACATAAATTATCATGTTGAGCTTGATTTTAAAAAAGTTGTATGAGATATTTGCGACAGTTTTCACAAATAATGTAGATTTTTTTTCAGATTACATCATTGTCTCTCAAGGGAACCTCAACCACTGCATTTAAACTTGCAGTAAAACCATTCTGTACATCTCCGCTTAGAGTTGCAACTGAGCGATATCCCTCAAGTCTGACAAACAACCAGTCTTCATTATTTGCTGCGCGTTCTTCTTTTATAGTTGAGTAAGGGGTGACCTTTGCTACTTGATCGGAGATGTCTTCCGGAAAATAAACTTCTCCAGTGTAAATATCTTCTCCTTCTACAAATACTTTAAAATGTATATGCAAAGCACGATGAAGGTACCATCCGGGATAAATGGTAGAAAAAGTCACCTTCCCTGACTCGTCTGACTTCTGTATTCCTCTCAGAAAAGTTGATTTGTCAGTAGGCTCAGCGTGATCGCCAGTTATCTGCTTTGATCCTAGCAAATTGAAAATTTTCATTTTCCAGTTCTTTTCACATTTTTCTTTGAAATTTAATGAATTAAAAGAATACCAGGTTTTCCTAAGGGGTAATATCCCAAGTATGCCGAGTAGACGCCAAGCGCGTCAGGTTGCCAAACATGTACCTCGGCACCTTTCACAGGACCACACTGACTGTGATAATCTTTAACATTCAGCTCCAACTTTAGTGGTACTCCAACCTTTCCTTCGGTTATATTGCTTCTGAAAGGCTGATTTGGTGGAGAGTAAAAAGGGCCTTCCATTGCATGAGGGGTAAGATGGCACTGTTGATGACAGTGTCCACTTTCACAAGCCTTATTTTTTGTTGCACTAGCAACAGAATTTGACTGACCCCATTTGGCTCCCACAAATGAAAATGGGGCCAGAATATAAATGAAAACAACGCCTAAAATTATGTACGAATTCATTTTGCATAAGTCAAATGAAAGTCTGTATGAATACAGGGGGTCTTCGGGTACGCTATTATTGTACAATTATCTTGTTTTGATGACGCCGAGAACAACAATAGCAGATTATTTTGACGTTTTATCAGCTGTACGAAATAAAATGCCAAATTCATTTTCTCCCTGGACATGTATGCATACCATGGCCTTGCAGGCGTTCAGTGGCTTCGTTCTACCTGAAAGCATTTTCCATGTCGATAGATAGATCCTCCGTCTCAAGCAGTAGTAGAAATACTGGTTTTTTCTTTGGTTGTATGAGTTGATGAGACCATCTTCAAACGAACTAATCCCTGACTGTATAAAGTATCCACAGATGTGTATGATACAAATACAATGAAATGACTTCACAATAATAATCATTTTATGCTGATTTTGGTACATTGTTATAATATGAAGTTCTATTAGGCAGGCACGTGTCAGTAACGCTACAGTTATATCATGGAAAGCAAGACGAACTCGAAGAAGGTAAGAAACCTTCAAGCTATACTTATAGCTACTGAAAGTGAATTTAAAGCAGCGAAAAAAATTGTATTTGCCCGACTTGCGAGTTCTAACAAGATATTTTATAAGGAAAAAGTTATCGTAGTTACTTCAGCCTTTTTCTGTAGTCAAATATTCATATGAACATTATTTGCACTTTGTGCCGGGACTTTTGTTGTCCCACAAAGTAACTTGTCTGAATAAGATGTTTCACTCACTACTACTGACATCATATCATGCTGTTGCTTGCTGCTCAAATGTAGATGAGGTAATATAATATTATTTCATTTTCTAGGTGATCAAGGTTGTTTCCAATTGAATGAAAGTTCTTTCATGCGTTTCCGCAGGTGGCTTGTTCATCATCATTATTGACCTTATATGTACGTGTCCAACTATAGAAAAAAGATGTTATCAGAGGTTGTAGTTCTATCAGCCGCCTTCGTATTGTTAGTTTTAGCTGAATACTTAATTTTTAAGTGCACCAAACAAGTGCATGGAAAAATTTGGGTTTGTCTGGCATGATACATACTACATACTATATTAATGCTTTCACATTATAGTTTCAAATAAGAAACTGGAACAAAATTAGTTCAACTTTGTGGCAGCATTGGAGAACAGTATTAGCAGTATGAATATGCATACGGATACTTTCAAACAAAATATTTACTTACACATAGGTATAAGATGTAGACGTATAAGATGAAATCCTCATAGGGTTGTGCGCGTGACAAGACAAGATCTTATCAGTAATCTATCAAAGTTACGTCAGAAGCTGAAAAAGGAAGTATTTTTAAAACAAAATTTCTCATCAATGTGTGGCGGTTCAAACAAAACTTGAGTCATGATTTCAATGCTAGCTTTTCATGTTTAAGACTAGTGACTAATAATGGCAAAGTAACTGATAAGCTCTCAAAACAATGACGCTCACATTTGACTGTGTGGATAAACAAGCTTTGTGAGATATTTACAACATATTATCCTATTACAGTTTTAAATATTTCAGAAATATTGTTTTACCACACCTTCGTCAGTTACTGTATTTACAAATGTAAGTAGTCAGTATCCTGAAAAGTAATGCAGAAAATGTGTTTTCTTGTGTAAACAATTGGCTTTAACATGACTTTTTGCTGTTTTGTGTTTCAAAATGACAATGCACCTGGTGAAGCTGGAGTGTTTTTAAGATACGCTACGATAATTTCTTTGAGCCATGACATAATAATAATGGTGACATGTCCGTGTAGCGTCCTGTACACGTTCAAGCTTGTACACCCTCCGGACAAATTTACTTACTCAGTGTAGACTCAACACTGTAGTGTTTATGCTTTGGTCGAAAAGACATTAATGTTCGCCAGATAATTGTCAATTGTATGCGTTAAAACTGAGGATGTGGTCGTGGCCATGGTGTGCGGTGGTGGTGCGGAGTAAAATATACCTAATATGTACGGCTACTAAAATGTTTTGTCTGTTGTTGTCTTATTCCGTAACAGCCATTTTTTGTCCTATGACAGAAGATGCCCTGCTCCACTGAAGATCTCTTGTTTTACACGTTACTCAAGGTGTTCCATTGTGCAAACACCTACACGCCTTTTTTTCAAATGACTAACAATGATTTTTTTTGTTTATCAAAAACAAAAACACCAACTTAGTCCTGAAACGAAGCATTATTCAAGAAATGATGGTTTGGTTTAGTTTATCACTAGAGTCTTGGGCCAAGAAGACCCAAACTCACTCGCTAAATAGGCTAAATGATTCTCGGTAAATATTTTTTGCTTTAGACTGAAAAAACTAAAGATTAAGCTCTACTTTGAATGTCTTGTATTATGCAAATTTATCAGTTTAGGGCAGAGTTGGAAATCCCAGGTGGACGTCCAGTTCGCTGTCTGATCTTAGTCTGTTTTCATCAATCAGGTACATGGTATGCATTGAAGTAAGCAAAGTCAATCCCTGTAGGCATTAAAAAATTGTTATTTGCTTGGTATACAATACATGTAATTTACTTATACCTTGCAACCCAAAACTTGCTGCAATAAGCATTATTGCAACCTGTGCTGCCTGCCAAACCGACATTTACTTTTTGTTTCATTATTATATTTATCCCTCTTGTGAAGCTTAAAAATAAAGCACACGTTATATCTCTAAAACAGATCAATTTGTCTGCACTTAAAACAATTGCATATAAATAATTTTCAAGTTTTACAGCGTGTTCATGACCCCGTCAATTAAAGCTGCACACGCTTCACGAAGCCGTTTTCCGTATTTCACGTAGTTATGACGTAGAACACACGAGTGTTTTTTGTTGCTCTTTAGGTTAGTATCGTAGTATCAAATGCCCTACCAGGTCAAAAATGTCCAGAAAACAGAGGTGTCATCATCATGATCATCTCCTAATTGTTTTCAAAACAGTTTACAAAAAAACATTGCAAAAAATCCTCAAAGTACATGCCATGCATTAAAGTATCATATTATCAATGTTTGATATCTGCTGCGCGTGAGGTTGTTCTTACGAAGTAATGGTCAGTCATACGCCGAACCTTCAATTTGGTTGGAACACGGCATCAATACAAAATGCAATGGTTTTTTATTTTGATGTTCATGTACATTCGTATATTTAAGGGAACCTTCAAAATATTTCAACGAAGCAGCTGCGTAAAAACCAGGGTTTTGCAAGGGGCTCCACGGGATTTTACCAGGTTTCAAAGACAAATCCAACACGCTTTCTAGTAGACATTTGCATAAAAAGTAGATGCTAGTTGGTGACAATGGGTCATTATTCATTTTGACAATAATTACAACATTAGTGAAGGAAAACGGACGTTTTCTTTGCTATTCCAAATTCCCGAAACATAAAAATAGAATGTTGCATGTTAAGACTGCTGTTGAGAGCGATACAAGTTACTTACCCGCAGTAACTCTCAGAGCCTATCTTTCTTTACCATACGTCTATGTTCATTACAGTGTATTCATATCAATTTGTATTAAAACAACAACTATCCAAAATATTTACTTGCTCTAGCTGGCATAGTCTTTTTAAGGTTACGGTTGAGAGATTAGAAAAAAACCAAACTCTACAACTGAAGTAGTAGTTCATTGTTTA
Organism: Lepidocyrtoides sp. E14; assembly: GCA_027743805.1. Classification (NCBI taxonomy): domain Eukaryota; kingdom Metazoa; phylum Arthropoda; class Collembola; order Entomobryomorpha; family Entomobryidae; genus Lepidocyrtoides; species Lepidocyrtoides sp. E14. The sequence goes on along the minus strand of JAHZMZ010003766.1, from coordinate 1,061 downwards.
CTGTCAGCTTAAAAATGCAATTTACGAACGTATTAAAAGTAATGGTAAATATCCAACTAAAAAACTATTAAAATGTGCCTGCTTGTACCTGAACTCGGCAATTTTTACAAGTTTTTGTTTTCAACCTCTTAACAATGCATTCTTTCTCTTCTCTGGATAATCTCAATGTGGTTAAGTTGAGGTTGAGAATAGCAAAAAGTGACAGCAAGAAAACATACATACTGACTGGCTAGCTCATGGCTCATGCAAAAATCAAGCGAACGAGCAAGTTCACATGTTGTGAAGATTGTTATTGTTGGAAATGATGATGCTGTGAAAAAAAGTGTAAGTACTTGCAATTAGGTATTGTTGTTGTAGCCTGGCCTGGGTTTACTTTTGACTCATCCATTCTTAAGAAGACGTACACCAATTCTATGAAATTTGAGAAGGAACGGAAACTCCATGCGATTGATGTGGCGATCCCAATGTAAAACTGGCTTTTCAGCGCATTAAAAGCATATATACGCATATTATCTTTTGTTTATCTCGAAAACTATATGTACTTGATATCTTTTTTATTGTTGCATAAAATGGGCTTCTGTTTCTTGCGTACGTCATTTCAGTTACTATCGGATATATATACATAGGTAGATAGGCAGTTAAAGTCATGATTTGCACTTATCTATATACTTTGCATCATCAGAGGCTGGTGTCCGGCCTAAAAAATTGAAAGAGTATATAAAAGCCTGGAAACGATTCAAATCTTCACAGTCCACAAGAACAATTGAAACAGAAGCATTCAAATCACTAACAGCATTCAATTTTCAGTGAATTCTCAACTTTGTACAAAATCTCAACAACATGAAGCATTTAACTATTCTTTTATTTGTCGCCGCCTGCGTACTTGCAGTTGCATACGCCTACCCATCAGAGGCTGAAGGTAAGAAAGAACAAACAAGAACTTTGTGATATTTATTGCAATTGAAAATTTGCAAGCGACATTTTTCCTTATTTCTATACTTCCATTTTTTAAAGCAGCTGAATCCAGCCTTGATGTGGAAACCAATAGGGAGAAAAGGTCA
>JAHZMZ010003765.1:0-34651 GCA_027743805.1 Lepidocyrtoides sp. E14 | reverse complement strand
TGAACTTGTTCAATAAGTCAAGTGCTACTGTTATATACCACATTTTAAATAATGTTTGTGATGCAATTTATGCTGTGTAAAATATCCCATTAGTACCCCATTAGCGATTAACATATTTTTTAAAAATTGCAACAAAAAATAAACTGACTATTTTGTGGCATATTATGTGATCAATTTTTACCAATAAAATTTTTATCCATGAAAAAAGAAAAAGTGCTGTATCATTAATAACAATAATTAGTGACTGTAATTAGCGTTTTTGAACAGTTTCGGAATTACTTCCGTTTTAGAAAACTAACCATTTCCGCTTTACTTTACATAGCCAAATATTAGCATTTTTAAGTAGAAGACGATCAAAAAGCGGTCCACGTGTGTGAGGGAACAAGGCGAGTGTGAAAAGAGGCTAGTTTCTCTCTCTTACACCCACCACAGCTGAGTGAGTGCATCATCATCACATCATCAATTGCCGACCAAAAAAACCGAGGAATCTATAATCTGAGCATTGATGCACTACCGCTGTTAATGTAAGTTTTTACTCATTCTTTTTTTTCTGCATCAGTCTTTCTCTTCGTGTATGAAAGCTTCCGTATTGGTATGTAACTGGAGCATGCGAATATTTTACAACGTATTTATTATGCATGCTACTACTACTACTACACATTATGTATATTATATTCATGCTTGAGGCAAGTTACTATATTATTATTATTTTTAGTCAAATTATTTACAAAAATGCCGAATTTTATCGAATTGTACACACACGTTTTTCACTGTAGACAGACGTAGCCTTACAGCACATAGAGAATTATAGTGAAGACGAGTTGAAAGAAGTTGATTTTTTCGGGATGTATACTTAAGTGTAATTTTGTGTTTACGAACCATGTAGAATAGTAATAGTAGTTCGTGCTACGACTACAATGGTGCTAATACACAATCGTCTTGTTTGTGGAGATTAGATTGCAATAGTCAAACCACAACAATGCAATGAGATGCAGTGATACATAAATAGATGATTGCTGTTATGCACATAATAATGTACATATATATGCATACGCACAACAGCTACAACAGCTTTAAAAAACATCACCTTTCCTACGTGAAATGGCTTTTTAATGTTCGTCCGTAGAAGAGAACTATTTGCCGTTTTTTTCACCAACAATTATTGTTTAGCTATTGCACCCAGCGTGACCAGAAGAAGAGAGGAAAAAAATCTTTTATTATTCTTCCTGATAAAGATCTAAAGTTTTGATGTAAAAATTATTATCTCAAAAATAGTTTGTGTAGATCGGTAGGACGATGTGATCTCAAATGCTAAAATTAAGTTACGTTATAAGTTATAGATGATTGTAATAATTGCAGTAGTAAACATTTGAACTGCTAAGTTTTTGAAAATTGAGCACTTTCGTGAAAACGTAAAGTCTCGTTCCTTGACCTGATGTAGTAGTAGTAGTAGAGGTAGAATGAGTGGGATTTTTTTAGAGCTTTGACTCTTTCTGAAAAAGAGTGTCTAAAAAAATATCATTAAATGGCAACAGGAAATGCTCATGTAGCTTGAAACTGTGAACTCCATTAGGTACACAGAATGCGGACTATTACGCATGAACATACATTTATAAACATGTACAATGGGCACAAGTACACATATTTATGGTGATAAGTAAGCAATAATAATTATAGCTGCGTAAAAAAATGCGTTCACTTCGGGGTAAAATAATAATAAAAAAGTAAGGTGTAAAGTCTAAGAGCAAATAAAAAAAAAATATTCAAGCACAGATATACTTTTTTGATTGTCTCGTGTGGAGTCGAAAGTCATAACCAACTGCCAAAGACGATAATAATCGTGTAATAAAACAATCAAAACGGAGCCTGGCCCAATATTAAGGTCAAAATTGTCCATTTCTAACCACCCGTCAGAATATATTTAAAACAGCGCCGGACGCCTCGTAGTGCCGGTAACATTATGAAAATTGATCATTCTTCGTCCAAAGTTTAAATTTTTTTTTGGTGGAGGATGGCTGTGATGAGTGATAAAAATGATGTGGCTTGAATGCAACAAAAGTTACCAAACAACAGTAGTAGTAGTCGGGGTAAAAACTCGGTGGGTGAAAGGACGTGATCAGAGTTCATTATTAATCATGCCCTTTCTTGGTATTAGCTTCTTCGCTCAACTTTTCTTGTCTTCCTTGAATTTAAAAAAAATTGTAAAGAATCATCGGATGCAAAAGCAGGAAGCTGATAGGTACGAATGAATGTACTTAGCATAAAAAATAAAAATGATAACAGCCACGCCACAACAGTGCAAGAAGGCTCACTTCAACAGCACAATTCAGCATCACAATTGCATCAGACAGATGAAGCATTGTAATAAAATGTTTGTTACAGTACAGTGCAACGTTCATTGTTGTAATTGTACTGTTTGAAAATAATGCATTTTGTGGATTCTCTATGCACGGTCCATTCTTTTTAGCCTACTTTTATGAGAATGAACTTGTTTGTTGTTTATTACAATAAGAAGTAGGAATGGTCAACATACACACACAAACTCGGTCCGCACATTGATGAAAATAAGTTTTGATGGAAGAGTTTACAATATAATAATCATGATAGCTTACTCGTGTATTATATATACGTAAAATTGTACACAACAATAACGCATCGTCGTACGTCAGCATCATTTCACTTTCCTCCAGTTTTTATTATAATCATGTGTTATTATTATATGAGCTCCTGTCCAGTCACCAGTTCAGCAGTTCAGTTCTGAAAAGTGGACTGTTAGCTTAGTTGGCATATCATTATTATCATTATCATCATCTAGGGCCGCCACCGTGCTCACTGCTCACGTCGGTGTACAAACTTTTAGCTTTTTGGTAGCCTTGCTTGTAGACTACAAGTTGTAGTCAACGAGCTTGGCTCGTTCACCATATCAAAGAAGTACGCTGTTGGTGTAATTGTGTAATTGAGTCCATCAGGATGAACTTCTTTTGTACGTATACTAATGCAAGTGCTGCATACCTCTTAAGTATCTAGTATCTATGCGAGTGCATGGAGGTACTCTTTGGTCGCTTTGGTGGTGGCAGATCACTTGTTCGCATTTGTTTATATAGGCATATTAGAATGCAGTCGGACAACCATACAACGAAGTTTAAAGACAAAAAATGTTATATTTCAATAATATCCTTTATGGCTTAACAGAATAGGAAGGAAGCAATGGGTGTTTCAATACAATTGATATTATCCGTATACACCGTATTTACTTTCCGCATAAAATACTCGTTACCTTAATTTGCCAGAGTATACAATTATTAATACGATTTTCATCACAGTTTATTCTTAGAGACTCGTCACGAAAACTGTTGATATCACTTTTTTTCTGTTTTTTTTGGGTGCTGCGGAATGGTTAAAAATAGTTTTGTAATCAAACTTGCTTGGGCTGTATTTTAACTGGAATACACCAGCTGCTCTATTTTTCCTTTTTAAAACGAATAATTCTTCGTTAGTACTAGTTCATTACACCAAAAAATGTTACATAATAATAATAATGGTCCTTTAATTTATTTTCAAACTTATTGGATACAATCAAATAAGTACAAGGTTTCTTAAAATACACGCTAATTTGCTTCATTTTGTGATAATGTGTGTAAGCTACAATGTAACATCCTGTCTAGAAACAGAGACATGCAAAGGATAAAAAATGATAAAAAATATAGCTTAATTTCTTTCCAGTCATTTTCCATCCGACTTAGATATGCTTGTTTTTTTCAGCCATGGATTTTTAATGGCGACTATGTTCATAATATTCACTCACTACTCTACACTGTTGATTGTGCTTTAGCATATACTTGGTTTTTGTGCTGACGGATGCACATAAAGCAACATTTTTCATTATGCACATGTTTTTCTGTATATCCACATTTTTCGGTTGATGTACATGTTATGTTAATATTATACAACTATACAGAGGAAAAATAATAATAATAAGTTATTGAAAATTACATGAAAAGTATGCATACATGAACTTCCATACAGTTTTCTAATTCTGTCAGATTAGATATGCATGTGTTCTACTTCCAACTAAACCAACGATTGGTTGTCAGTTTGACGGAGAAAGAAGGGAAGCCATGTAAAAATGTTCAGTGGATGAGTGTAAACTTTTTATGTGCATGTACCAGACCAACCCAGTCTAGCATTTAATGCTCGTAAATATGAGGAAAAAAATATCGGGTACATACGCGTATTTTTTTTTAGTTTGTTACATTATACATACATGTATGTATACATGTTTTTAAGCAGTATGAGCTAAAATTTTGGATAAAAAACAAAATAAAGATGACCAAGAGTTTTTTTTTCTCGGTGAAATGAGTGAATAGGAGAGGGCCATTACTGCTGTCAGTAGTTGATGGTAAAAAACTGAAGGGGAGAATGAAGAATCGTGTGCATGTACTTGTGTGTGGTGTAATACACGCAGACAGCAATGTTGTTTTGCTGCGTTTGCTATATTGGAGTTGTTGGGGAGGAAGATAAAAAACAAAGTGTTTGGAGTATAATATGTTTTTATTTATACATAAAGTAAAGAAGAGGAGGAAAGAGTTTGGGTGAGAGAAAAGGGAGAGCAGAGCATGATGTATGCACGGCGAGGCATGGAAGGGAACTAAGCTACAAGTCAGATGTGTAGTGAGATCCCGGGTCCGGGTTTTAGAAAAAGCAAGGGTGGTTAAAAGAAACTAGGGAGGAGGGATTCTTATCCATCCAGGGAAACGCCGGCGCTTCAACCAACTTTATAACCGAGACTGCGAAAACTTTCACTCGTTTCTTTCTTACATCAGAGTTAGTAGCGGTGAAAAAGTAGTAGTCTATCCATGCTTCACTTGCAGCAGCAGCAGCAGCATCATCATCATCATCACTTGCACCATATACACGTAATACATATTGATAATAGCAATATTGTACATACGTACATTTCCTTTGTATATTATGGACATTCTCCTTTTCTTCTTTGATATACATGCTGTGCTTTGTGATGAAGGCGTACGGCCTACGCTGTGGCAAGACATATTCTGACAGTACTTAGGAACGAAAAATAACGGGAAGAAGTATGAGAGAAAAGTGCTCTGGAAAAAAAGCAGCTTGCTTCTGCTTTCGGTTTAGGAAAATTTTGACTCCTTATATGTTTGACTGAAGAGGAGTCTAGAAAACGTTAAGAGAGCGATGTAGGGAGAAAGAGAGAGTTGTGTCGTAGTATTAAGTACATACGGATAGGACTTCTTTTCCCTTGTTTTTACTACTTTTCTACTACCATCATCACCACTGCTGCCTTTATGTGCCTTCCCGTTACTTATTCCGGGTTTAGAAAATTTTCGGTCTTTTCTCGGACAGCTTATAGACTAATGTGTATGTGTGTATGCGTGTGTTTTGCATATAGGTATTGTATGTGAGATGGGATATTATATTCTCGTGTTTTATAAACTATCGCATAGGGCTGTCTCCACCAATTCTTCATGTGTTTTCTCTTTCCTTGTCGTAGTTTGTATATGTAAGAAGAATGCCTGCTAGTTTCTCCTGAATCTTTTCTCCAGCAGTTCCTCACCAGACCAAAGATTCTGGAGAGAGTAAAGACAGGCATCGTCTCCGTCTTTGACTTCACTACGGTATGTCTATTCAGTCATCCCGGATCTACGATATTCTTTCTCTTGAAAAAAATACTCCAGCAAGTTTCAACCGTTTTTTCAAGCTTTCTGTCTACAAACAAACCTGACAGTCTCACATATCCCCTTTCTAGTCATTTCTCACTTTTTCTCCAGGCTCCTCTCACGACGTGTTCTCTCGTTTTGCCCTTATACCTTGCATGTGGTGGTGATGGTGGTGTTTGCTCAAACAGAATGAGAACCTTTTTCCTTTCATACTAGCACAAAAGAAGAAGGAACAATTACAAAAAAATGTTTATGTTCAACTTTTGACTTTGTTTTGTTATTGGGTGCATACACTTTCTAGTTTGATTTCTAGTCAGGAAAAAGTGTCAAAAAAAATTGTGCAGCAGCCTGTCATTCAGTATTTACCAAATGTTTATAATAGTCTTATTCATTTTTGTGCAAGTTTACTGATTATTTCCACATTTACAGTGTTCTCCTATTTGTTATAGAAAATTGTGCGCAATTAACAATCGTAAATGTGTAAACTTTCTATCACGTGGTTGTAGCTAGTCAAAACGAAAAACTAGTCAAAAATAGAAAAGTTGCACATAACGTAGTTTCGTGAAAAACATTATATTTTCAAAACAAACGTACATTATCACATCAATTTTTTTTGTGAGTGTACCTGTTGGACCTGCTTTGCGGGTCCACTTTATTAGCCAAGCTGCGGCAAAAAATTTCAGCGAGGCCAGTCATGACCTCGTCATCACAACTTCACCCACTTTTTGCAGCATTTGCTGCAGCCACTTCAGGAAGTGGAAATCTTAGTGGTGGAAATGTCAACAGTTCCAGTACTGCCGGAACTACTGCATTTCCATCTACATCCAGTTACAGCGTAAGTCCTTCTGGTGGCAGTAGCAGTAATAACAATAACAATACATCAAACACCAACAGTCCCAGTGGTTCACCTGGGCTGGGTTTTGGACTCGCTGGTCTTGGCAACGTGACAATCACACCTGTGGTCACCAGTTCAAACTCTTTTTCTGCACTAAACTCCTCACAGCAATCAATGGTGCCAATAAGCAGCAATTCTATCACAACCGGTTCCAGTACAAGTCCATCTTCACAATCTTCCATGTCTGCACAAGCTGCTGCTGCAGCATTGGCATTAGCTTTGGCAAGCAGTGCTAAAAATTCATGTTCTCCAGAACCAGACTCTCCTCCACAGTCCCCAGGTTCTCCTCCTGGTAGCCCCGAACCATCCACAACAATCCCCATGTCCCTTCCAATGTCACAACAAATGGCTGTGTCAATGGCAAATAGTGTTGTCACAAGTATGGGTGGCGGAGGAAACAACAACTCCAGTAATGCCGTCACTCTCGCAGCCCAACAGCAACAGCAACTTCGTGCACTTGCAACTGGTTTAACATCTGCAATGGCTGCAGCTGCATCTCAAAATAACAATCCAGGAATGGCAGCCGCAGCTGCTGCAGCGTCCAAAATCATGGAAATGTCGCCCATCGATGATCTAGTGATGACGGAAGTGACACAGAGACTTTTGAAGATGAACCAGGAACTTTGGCAGCAAGGAGTTGCAGCTGCCGCTGCAGCAAATGCAAGCAATGCAGCGTCAACGGCAGCACCCAACACGAGCAGTATTATGACTGCTCCCACTTCATCTTCTTCTGGCTCCGGAGTGCCAAATAATTCCTGTTCTTCCAATAGCTCATCTTCTGTTAATACTTCATCGGGCAGTAGTAGTGGCGGGCATGGTCACTCTGCTGTTTCTGATGCTGCTGCTAATGCCAATGCTATTGCCACTAGTAGCAGCGGTGTTGTTGGAGGAGGATCAACTACAGTCTCTAATTCCTCAGCATCTCCTGGAGGAATTTCATCTGCAGCTGTGGCTGCAGCGGCAGCACTCAATGCTCTCAATGCTGGTCAGCAGCAGGTCAATGAGATCAAACTTGCAGAGAAATTAGTCAACGAACTGGCTTTACAGGTTAATATCACATTACCACCCTATATTTCAACTTTGTTGTTGGTTTTGCTTTGTTTGTTTCCAAAAAAAGCTCAGTTTTCGTTTGTTATTTGTAAATATTTACTTGTATTATTATAACGTGTAAGTATTTTAATAATATTAATGATGAAACTGATGCGAGACTATGAAAAGTTTTGGAAATTTCCTACAGAATTTATGCAATTCTTTGAGGACCTCAACGTTCCCTATTGCCCGTTGAGTATGTGTACTGAAACACTAAAAATGAAACATAAGCTTGTGTAAAGCATTGGCGGATATTCATTGGAGGAAAAACTTGATGATTTTCCATTGAATTTACCTTGTCGAACTTTTCATGAAGTAGTGGTCTTTGCATGTACTCATTTCATACAGAAAAATAATAGTAGTGAAACAAACGCTACTTGTTGTCCTTGGTTTGTCTCCACTCACATAGTACTAAACAAGCAGCATGTCTTGTTCATCACGTATTTTCAGTTAAAGCTCATTTTCATCGACAAAATGATAACGTGAAGGGATGGGTTTGTTTAATTGAGAGTCCAGGCCAGGCCGGATCAGGTCTAGCATAAATAATTAAGTAGCTGTAAATACGACTGTGTGTCTGTCAAAAAAGTTCAAATGAAATTCCTCTATCCGCCCACAATTCCACTTTTTAAACAATATTTACAGTTTGTTACTTGATACTATTGTTGTTTAATCAACAATGAGTGTTGTGTATGTATAGATACGAACGAGCATATGTGTAAACAAACAGAGCAAACTGGATGATGTTGATGGTCATGCCTGTTAATTGTAAACTCATGTCTGTGAACTGGTAATAGGGTGAAATCCAGTTCCAGTGAGTTCAGATTTTATCAGGCTCAGTTATGCTGCTCATTAGTGCTGTTATGTATCTCAAGTGTGACTTTTCTTCATTCAACTCATCAATGATATTTCCCCGTACGACCAGCGAAAACATGATGAAAAAGTCTGCACTCTGCATCTATTTATCTCACCTAACCCATATGAAGATTTGATGATTAAAATAGTAGGATTTGAATTATGTGACATGACAAGTTTACCTGTCTCATATCAGTCTGCACGTTGGTGGGCCTGTTCATCCCATTTGCACAAAACAAATTTTTACCTTTGAGGAATTTCTTAATTAAGTATCAGAAAAAAAGGTTTGAAAATATGGAAAAGCCTGGCTTACTTTTTTCTTATTTATGCTGTTATTATTATTATTATTATGCACTTACCTTCATCCATAATCAAATGATAATGATAAACAGTCTTCTTAGCTGACTCTTGCTGATGAAGATGATGGACTGACATAAAGTTGCCTCTTATTTTCGTTTAGTCATGCATGCGTTGTATACAATTTCAGTAGATACACTTGAAAGCTAAAAACATGATAGCATACTTTGGTGTGGTATGCTAATAATGCATATACATACATTTAATGCATTTATATGCATTTGTGCTGTGTCTAAACAAGCTGAGAAAAAGATGATAAGGTAGAATAGAAACGAAATGACAATAATTTCCACTTCACTCTCCTCGGTCAAGTTTTTTGGGAGCGGTTTTTTTTGTATCTTAAATTTCTTTATTCATTTTCTCATTGTTTGACTGGCAGTAAGATAACTAGCCGAGGTAGAGAAAATAGCCTGATCCTGTGTATGTGAGAAATCGATTGAACTTTTGGTAAGTTAGCATTGAGCGGTAATGATGCACTGCCTGCCACAATTTCTTGTAAAGGCTGAAATGAAAATTTTGCATAGAAAAGACAAACATGCAACATCTGGCAAGTACAGCATGGTAAGTTGGTGTAAGTGGCTTTAGTGGTGGTTACGGGCAAAATGGAGAAAACTATAAAGCAAAGTTTTTTTTCTTGATTATTGATGCTCTTGGATTTGTGAAAGAATGAATAGAGTAGATAAATACAGAAGAAGAAAAACATAATATTCATATCCAAACATCTTCGTGATGATGATCTTTGGAGAAGAAGAAAAAACATTTCCATCTCCTGCATTTCTTTGCTAAAATATTATTATTATAAAGCTTTTTTTTGATGACGATAAACCAATGACTTTATAGTGTGTGCTTACTAAGTATTATGAATATCTTTGGCATTACTTCTGACATGGACAAGCACCTCAACCAGTTCGTTTGCTATTAATCACAATTTAGAATTACTATAAAAGTGTCTTTTTGTAAACCTGCTAGGCAGATATCGTTGTATGCAAGTTGATTTTTTACAAGTGCTTGTAAACTACGAAAGGGTTGGTATATGATGTCGAAGCTGATTTACTAGTCATATCTAATCCCATTAAACATAAGCTAATTTTGGCATAATTTGTAGCAACAGCCAAAAAATTATTGTTGTTATTAATGTGTCTTGAATTGCTAACGATTCTACTTTATTTTTTTCTGCATGCAATAGGTCCGTGTTTACGTGGTGCTCATATTAAATTACGCTTGTAGATTGAAAAAAAAGAAGTTTATAATATTGATGATGAATAATTTTTCTATTTATCATTTATTTATTTATGTTACATTATTTGTTAATAATCCTCCCGAATGAGTATACTGATAGGCCTGGTCGTGAAATTCGATTCGATATTAGAAACGGGAGATTAGTTAGAAACTGTAGAGAACAAAAAATATTATTCTGAGTATGGCATATCAAGAATATCAAGACAGAAAAAAGAACAGTGAAAAAGTGGTTGATGATAATATGATGATTATTTGGTGTGGTGGGACAGGAATACTAATAATGACATTTCAAGCTAACCTAGAATGATACTACTGACAATGATGAGTGCATTTGCAAAAATATGTTTTTTTTCTTTTTTTTAACGAGATTAGGAGTATTGTTGCATTATTATAATAACTTTTATAAATGTCATTGTAGCTTCAGTTGATTCATTATTTTGCATTATCATCAGCCAGTCCCATTTACAACGTCCCACGTCATCATTCAGATAACTTTGGTTGGGAGAAAAGTTAAAACTTTGGGTCAACAAAAGTTCACTTTTGTAGCAGCATCGGCATAATATAACATTTTGTGCAAGCATATATGTACATATAATACTTCTGTTTTTATTCTCATGTGACCAACGGAAGGATAAGTAAGTACACAGTCTTACAAATAATTGCGCACTCACCTGCATTATGTACACATTTAGAGAAGAACCGAATTATTAATTTTATTGCGTTCGCTTTTATGTTTTATGAGTTTTGTGGCTTTCCATTGTTTCCTTTTCCGCCTGAATTAAAACCACTACCACCAAGGCTGCTCATATAGTATCACCACCGAACATTTCTTTCTTGAGATAATCCAGCTACTATACAAGATAGAGCACTTTTCTCTTGTGTGATTATCATGATTATATACTTGGATGTAGAAATACACACATTATTGCACACATCCCTCCCTATCTTATCAGTATCACGTAAATGTATAGACAACCTCAAATTATAAGTTTGGCAAAGATGATAATGATGAGGCACTGGTATGAGGTGATGGTGTTGCAGAAGTAATATGCATACATATATATTATGCATATTTTAGATATTTCTATTTCTTGAATATCATGTCAAAAGTCCATCACTCTAAAGGGTCGGTTAGTTACTCACCCACACGGTTCACTTGAGGAGACCGAAAAAAAGAAACAAAGTTGACCATCCATAAAACAACATATTTTTATCACCATCCCCGCATTTGCGCATTATCTTCAGTTCATATCATTTTATGACTGTAAGCAGAAATCAACCCTGTAATAATAGTAATAACAACAGACAAACAGTCACCATCATCATCAACCCTCCTTGTCCGACCTATATTTGCACACCATAGCAAAACCACAAGAAACAGATAGACATAAAAATCGACAAACTTTTATTACTTTTAACGTACAAGCCGAGGCAGGGTAAACATATGCTAATCGCAGTTTAGAACTGACAATAAGTACGTGTACTTACTTATATTCAGGTTTCAAAACCAGAAACAGAAACTAAACTGGATATCCGTCACTGTCATATTATATGCATAATTATTACTACTACATATAACCATGAAACATATACATGCATTCACATATGCCTACTTGTAGAGTATCATCATTTTCTTTATCCATTAGTCTACCTCAACAATTATTGCAATATATGTACCTTGTCCACAAGCTACAACATTATTATTGTTATATAGTGGCTATTACAATCAAAAAATTATTCATGTATTCTTCGTGCATATTACATACTTACCTAAAAAGGTGGCAGACAGACGGGCAGCCGGCGACGGCGACTACAACAACAACGAACGGTGACTTTGAAGAGCTGCTTTGGCACTGCACCTATTTGCATAAGCAGGGCACTGAATAGTCAATGGATCCGTGGGGATTCATGGTCAAAAGATTGTTTTGGTGTAGATTTGTATATCTGTACATACTCTACATGCGTTCACATGAGCATTAGAAATACACATTACAATGATGATGATGAGGTGCTACAAAAAGCTTCTCACCAAACTCAGCAGACAGCCGCTACATAACGTTATAATATAAAGTAAATGACGACGATGGTGATGATGCCTTGAATAGAAATGGGTAAGCCACGACAATTGCCCCACCGAAAGGTGTGCATTCATAATAATAGTAACAAAGCCGCCTTTCTTTCACGAGAAATACTACTACTATACAATGCATGGCGATTCTCACTCTTGGATATTACATGTATTTATAGATATACATACATACATACATACGTGCATACATACTTATGGACATAACACGAGTTGAATTATGTATAATGAGAATTAGATGATGGAAAATGTATGAATTTCTGCTGGACTGTATACTGTGAAGTGGACGTAAACAGAAATACGGAACGTTTCATGATAAAAAAAACAAAAAAATGTAGAAAGCAGCCGCTATCAGTCTGTGCATGTAAAAATGAAAGCATTAAATATTCTTCTAACTTGTACTACTACTAGCCAGACATAAATAAATGTCTTTATCTATGCTTGTAATGACGAGCATGTGGTGGCTATTTTTCTGGAGACTTAAGGTATCTCCGATCCAAAAACAACATGCATTAATAAAAAGAACAGATACCGGTAGGTATATACCTATTTGTATGCATCCAATGTTAACCCACAAAGTTAACCCGTCGATGCACAAGTTCATTTTACTGTGTGCTGAGCTTTCCGTCTGGAGTGCTGGACCTTGATTATTATTTTTAACATTACTGAAAACAAGGCCGGTCATCGTGCTCCAGGCGGGAGAGCTCCAATACATACTTTCACGACTGAAAGCTTGAAAAGTTCAATTCTATACCAGTGCACAACTGCTGATTCGGGATTCGCCGTTGAAAATACGTTGCATCCACGCATAAGAATCTGATAGTGATGGTGCAGTGCTTGTAGTAAAAGTAAAATTGTCCCTGAGGACTTGTCGGTACAACACAATTCATTGCATTACCTAATATTGGGAAAGTTACACTATTTTCTGTAACTTGCTTGGTCAGTGTCATAAGCCCAACCAGACTGAAAAGTGTACAAAGTTACCACATTAGTGCATTTTTCTTTTTGAAATGTGGGAAACGTTTTTTTTTTGGTGATTGCATTATGTTGCATAAAGTTAGTTTAGGGGGTAAGATGACCCTATTCCAACTTCCTGTTACTCAGTGTCGTCAATGTGGTAATTTGCAGTGAAGTACTCACAAGGCAAAGTAGAACAAGAGTGCTTCTCACAATGCCCCGACGACAGTCACGTGTGCTCTTGTGTTACTACTGCTACTACCACCACAGCATAGTCCACATTGCAAGATGTGATCAGTCAACCGTTTCAGTTCACAAAACAGTTTTAATCCATTTCAAAGCTCGTTACAACGACATTCCTTGTCGTTACGTAAGTTGTAAACGAAGGATCCCTGTGGTGACAATGGCCCAAGGTAAGTCAAGTGGTGAGCTGAAAAGAGATATGAAATTGACTTGACCACTCTTTTACCTTTTCCTAGAGTGTATGTGTACATGAGCTCCAAGTCAGTGCTTTTGTGCTCCCTTCTTTGTCCGACTGATTATTATTACCACCTTTCTTTTTCTGGTCAGATAAAGAAATTCGAGATTGTTATAAAACCAGACTGAGATGAAGTTTTTTCGGTCAATTTTATGTATAAAAAGTAATAATACTACCCTTTATAACGGAGTTTACATATTCTTTCGCAACTTTTATTATTTCACATGATTGAGTATATGCAACCGCCATGTCAAAGTATACATTGTATATTTTCATCTACTCGATATCAGTTAGGCCATACAAGTCTTGACAGGTCAAAAGATTGAACAGCTCAAAAGTACAGAGTAAGAGAAGCGAATTGTTTGTCGAGGGGACGGAAAAAAGTCGTAAACGTGAAATATCATGAACTTTGAGTGTTTTCATACATGCGTCAGGCAAGGATTGTTTTTTTTCTCTTGTTGTTGTAAAAAAATTGTGAGTGAGCTAGTATGGTTTTCTGCAGATAAAATGTAAAAAAATACTAGAGTTTCTCTCTCTCTCCCTCTATCAAGCTATGTAGATGCGTGTGAGGAATTAAAACACAATGGCACTACTAAATGTTATAAAAACTATGTTATATTATTTATAAATGCCGTACTAGTACACAATGAGCGTACTACAGGAAATATCATGTTCACCAACTCTCAGAATTAGATTGTGAGAATATAATAAATATAAATGCTATATAATGTCTGCGTACCTACCTAACCGCATATACTTAAAAGTACATACCTATATAACATTGCATGTGCTTACTACTATTACTACAGGTTATAGTAGAGTCGTCCTTTCTTTTCACAGTTTTTCTATTTGTAGTAGTAGTAGTAGTGGTGGTGGTGGTAGAGTAAAATTTGTAGCGTAATTGTAAACTGAAAATGAGGGTTGGTAGTAAAAAAAAGTAAAATAGGTACAAATACACACATAAAATAGGTAGCTAATAATATATGCATATTACTTTACGTTTTTCCTTCTTTTACTCCAATGTAAAAGCATAATGAACGCTACTGTCAAACAAGTAGTGCATCGTTCTTTTGCTTAAAAAAAACTTTACTAGAGTGGAAATGACCACTGCTACCGTGCGTAAATACCACGTACCATTCCGCTTATAATAAAAATTTACTAATACATAATATATGTATATAATGCATGCAGAAGCGTTATTGCTCTGCTCTCGTGAATGAAATAAAAGCAGTGATGCGTTCCTGCTTTGCTTCCCAATCTCAAATGACCGCACTGGAAAAAAAATTAAGTAATTTCTTTGAACCGTATTCCATTAGACGTACAAGTTTCCCTTTCCCTTATATTACTACCAATGTATGTAAATGCCAATTTAGTTTTTATGCAGAGCTCTATATTATGCGGACATGGTGGCTGGGAAAATTAAAGTTTGATAGAACTGATATATTTTAGTCATCTTTAATGGAAGCGTACACATAAATAAATGCTACGTTTTTCAGCTTTTTGTACTCATCTTGCTGTCCAGTTGTAGCAGAAGCAGTCAAACAGTGGTATAACTGGCGCTAGAGAATGATATCCAGTCAGAGTTAAAACACATTTCTCACCAAACGAAGCCCCTTTTCATTCCTTTGATTATAGGCAATTCACAAGTTTGATGATATACAAAATTATGGAGATGCTTGCACAATAATGCATGCAGCATTTTTGGAGATATTTTATACGTGATATAATACACTTTTTTTGTGTTTATTATTGGCGCACAATACAATACACATGAGAAATTGTTGAGTATTTTTTTCTGTTTGTTTTATGATGCCTGTACGTTTACAACTGCTTATATTATTCATGTTACATAGTTCGTATACGTACGCCATTACTATACGCAATGAAATTGATGTAGATTGCTGGTTGACATTGGAATGGAATAGGAAAAAAGGCCATGCATACATTCAAACTCACTTTTATTTCACAATGAAAGAAGAGAAACAGCAGGTAAAAGCATGTGGCGCGTTTGGTGTGTTTGCATGCTTCCACACACACGCTTGTATGTAGAATGGCAATTGCCTGCTTGCAGAGAGAGAGAGTTAAAATAGCAGAGAGCAGTGTGAAAGGGGAAAGCCTTTCTCAAGAAGGACGGAAGGAGAAGAGAGCGAAGCTTAGCGGGAGTTTGCTGACTTTCTCGGTTCGTTCGGGATCTTTGCATGTCCAGGATGTAGCGTAGTATTGCATTGGGAAAATTTCGGGTAAGTCGACTTCCAGACGTTAGAGGGTTTCTTAACTGAACAGAACGTATAGGCATACTTGCTATAGTATGTTTTTCTGTTCTCCTTTTTATATAATGTTACACATAATGTGCTTTTTAGATAGTAAAGTAGAAACATACACTTGATGCATATCTTTCTCCCTCGTAAAGTCAGATGCTTGTACACATAAAAGCAAAATATATGTTCATATTTGGAACTATTATGCCATGCGTGAACTCCAGTGGATCTTGATCGTGAAACCAAATTTGAATCATTGAGAACCGACAGAAAATCTTTTTGGTAGCTGATTTTTTTCTGTTGTTTTAAGCGGTGGTGCTAATTAATCAAGTATTTTTTAATTATTAAGCTACTTCATTACACTGTACTATTACTACTACTGCTGTTGCTACATGTGTGCTGAAATTGTATACTTTTTGAGTGAGCTTGCACACTATATGAGTGTAGGCAGTGTTAATTTTTTGGAAATCAAAAAAAGTTCAATAATAATGTCACGGCTAGTGATCACCAATAATATCAACATTTCAAACAATCATCAACGTCATCTGCAGCACTTGAGTAATTTTTCATTTGCTAAAATAAGTCGTGGTGGTTGTGTTACGGCTGCGGTTGAATTTACGAGCAGCACGGAAAGTGGTGCAAATAGTAAAAATAAATCTTTATATTATCACTTCTATAAAAAGATTCCTCCACAGAGGAGAAATAATAGACAGAGCAACATGAACTATAAAAATCCTTCTTATCTTTCCTCATCTTTCATCAAACTCTTCCATCTTATTCTCTAGTGGTGCCACAATAATAAACATTTTATTTTAATTGGTTGTTCGACAGTTGCCAAAATGTAATAAAAAGACTAAAAGGAAGATGTTTAACTATTTAACTGATAAATTTGTGATAAAAAATATTTTTTCCAAAAGTTCCTAAAATATAAAATACTCCGAAAGTCGCATCACACTCTGTTACAGTTACTACTAAAATATACCAGTAATAGCTCAGCAAGAAGGTTCCACAAAAAAATGTGAAAAATACCTACATACCTACCTTCTTTTCTAAACATGTAGCTAGCTACCTACTCAATAACAAAAATAACATCACCGACGCTGTTCATCCTAACACATTTTCGGAACAAAAAAAAAGTACGCATCTAATTACTTATTATTCCACAATTTTTATAGGTAAAAATATCTTTTGATAAATTCTCTCATTGATACACATCTATGTACGTAGTTTTGTTACTTATTTTGTATTCTATTTTTATTAATATATTGCGTACACTAACATTTTAAAGATGGAGTATGACCAGCTTATTTTTTTTTCAGGGGAGCTTTGTTCTTTATACCATCTAATTTCAATTTGTCTTGTCTTTTCGTTGATCGATACATAAATAGTTTTTTACGATATGTCTGGACTTGAGGTTAAATTTATTTTGCTTCTTTATTATTTTTTTAAATCTTGCAACAATACAAACTCTGTGTTGCCATTTCCTTCAATAAAGTACCTAACTATAAAGAAACGATAGCATCATCACTACGTTTTTATTATTAATGATGTGCTGCTGTCTTTGTGAACTTGTGCATGAATTCATAATATACCTAAACATCGAGCAGCATTCGTTGTAGAAAGAAGCAGCGCTTCCTGCTGACTGGATATTCGTATGTAGATACTGTTGCGACTTTTGCTGCATCTATATCTCTCGCTGTTGTTTTGCTCTTTTAGTGCTATTTTTGACGGTGTCAATGGTGGCAAAAATAGATTTTATATCCTGTTAAAAAAAAAAATTTTTTTGACCTGACTTAAGTGTTTTTTCCTTCTCTTTTTACCAACTTCACGTTCGTGTAAACAGCCTACATGGAATTCGTTTTATTGAAATGAATGTACATACCAAGAATGCTGGAACCGGAATATTTGCATCATTTACCTTCTGTACGTTTTTCTGTCTAGCTGCATGGTTGAAGGATATTTATATCTTATTTATATTACAGAACATTCACGCGTTATTTACATTAGAAAGTGTGAATTGCAATTTCATCATCATTTACAGATGCAATAAATGAATGCTATTTGGCAGCCTACAATTGCACCGGAAGTTTTAAAAATGCATTACCCTACATAGCAATAATAATAACAATGATGCATAATACATGTATTTTGAGGCTGATCTTAAAAATAGAGACAATTTAGCAGCTCTAGTACACATGTATGTACATAAATATTTAATGTGATGGCACAATCCACGCATAGTAATTACAAAATCAAACAAACTGGAAACATTAAGCGAGTACCAAAACAATATTATTATTTCAGTTTTAAAAAGAGTCATATTTTTTAATCATTACTTAAAAGTACACAAACAACACACCACAAAACGATGGGATAAATGATACTTGTCCATACAGGGAATAGGAATTACTGTAATTATTAGCTCAAAAGTTGTTTTAACATTGCACCTCTTCTTTTTAGTATCATTTTCACTGCCATTGGCTAAAGTAATTAAGAATGTTGTCCAATTAAGATAATCTCTTTGATACTATCACCAGAAATGTATGGTGAGCACACCAATGTGCCTCCATACATACATGCCTGTAAGTACGAGCACTCAATGCTCAACATTCCTGTAATATTTATGATCTTTTTTGTGCTCTTCGAGGTGCAGACGTGTGTATATTAGTAATGTACATGCACTTGCACACAAACACACACATAAGTACGTAATATCACATACATCATCTCTTTGCCCTGCTGCTGCTGCTGCTGATGCTGCTACCGGCACTGCTGTTTTCTTTTTACTTATTTCATTTTCTTGCAAGTATTCAATAAGTACCCAAATGAACATTGTTTTTCAACAATCAGATTCATTACCGGATGAAATATGTGTTTGCTAAAAGCATATCATTGTCTTCAGGTGAGACATTGCTAGTTGTACACCATCAGTGTAATGAGCATTCATCCAACGAACAGGCCTATAAAGGGCGCCATGTGTAGAAAGAAAGAAAGGATGAATTAAAGAGTGACACCTTGAGCAATTCTGATCCTTTTCGATATCCGCTCCTGGAAAATTTACTGATGCATATAAACTGGTGCGTTTCTGTCCCTTCTCCATGTATGTAGAAACCTACTATTTTTTATATGCACTTTCCTTTTCCATGTCGGACTTATGGTTGGTCGGTATTTCAAAGATTTTGTTGTAATCAGACATGACAGACAGGAGCACTATTAGTAGTACAAACAGGGCAACAAGCGAGCTAAGAAGGAAGCGAAAGGTGTTCGCTCATAAAGCATACTACGAGAGGGAAAATCCTTAGTGGAGAGCAATAAATTAAACTGATACCTTGTCTTTTCCTATTCACCTTTTTTCTACTACTATAATAGCTGAGGTCTCTGAGTTATTGTCTTATAGATGATTGAACAAACAGCATAAGCTTGTAAGAACAAGAGTATTGTTAAATCCTCACGGCTGAATGAAACCTTAGTTTAGGATAACGTTTGAAGAAGAAAAAAAAACCTGCTGGTAACTGATAACTAACCAACCGACCAAACTAACCAACAAAACTGATATCAAAAGCGTGAATTGAGGAAAAGAGGCGAATAAAAATCAGAGGAAAATAAATTTTAACTTGGACAAGTCAAGAGTGAAGCTTCATATTATTATCAAAAGTAGCACATAAAGCATAAAAAGAGATAAATTCACAACGACGATGACGATCAAAGAAGCAAGAAATGTACACACATAATATGTATATATGTACTCAGGTACGTTGCGGTATTGTGTACTGCACTCTACTACACCGCGTTGTTGGGAAAGAGAAAAAAAGAGCCGATTCATATCTGATAAACTCCTTTAAAGCATTAGTCATGGAACCATTCATTCAAGGTGTTTTATTTACATGAACTTGTTTTTTATCAACTTATCATTTTCCAAGGGTCCAGCTAGCCCAAACTAGAAAACCCTCCTCGTGGCTTTCTAGGTTTTGAAAGGAGAAGATTCAAAGCATGATATTATGTACTTACATATTTGACGTATTGAGAAGATGCACCTTCCACCAAGTGATTAATGTTTTACTTGAACTCTCCTTAATTGATAATAAGGTGCACCAAAAAGGAGAAAAAATACTTATTGCAGTCTCAAGATAACGTTGTTTTACAACAGTGAACGTTGCACTAGTATGCAGTAGTTGGGAGATATAATATAATATGCATGTTGCGGAATGAAGGATAAGACCGTCAATGGCAAGACTTTTTTTATTTCTTTCTTAATGGACTATTTATTTCATAAATTAATTTTCATTCAGACTGTGACTGTACACCTAATTACCATGCACATCTTCTTGACCTCGATGCAAGGATGTGTTTGATAAGCATTAATACTTTTCACGTTGGGTAGTAAGCCAGGTTTTTAATTTAAATGATATATGGTCTTGGAACTGATAGCGAAATTGGTCATTTGTTACTGTCATACTCTTCAAATAACACTTATATGTATGCACACATTTTGAAGGTAACATGTAATTTTTTTATACATGCACTGCATTTGATCATTGACCACGATAATAAGAAACTAGCTGGCGTAATATTCTTTATGTGCTTTCTTGTCCAGCTACGACTTGATGCGAATGTTGTAGTTTTAACATGCCCGTAATAATACCTATACTTTCACAAATAATTTAGTAATTTCGTAGCATATTTTAATATTTAAATGCTGCGAGTGATTTGTTCACTCCAAATTAGACATTGATTTATGATGATCGGCAAAGAAAAAACAATAATAGGTAATCTTTAAACAGTAGTAACAAAGCAGTAACGTTTGTACGAACATACATACTAAAAAAAATCAATAGCTCAATGCAACTTCATAAACTAAAGAAAGTACAAACAATACGCGGAACAAAATTATTTGATGGAATAAAGACGCTTGACTAATTTTAAATATGACTAGACCAACATGATCCCTGTTAAAGGGCTTTCTTCTTTTGACTGTAATCGACTGATGAAAATTGAAGATTGTCTTTGCTATTTATGAAACACTCGCATAAAGAAAATCGTGCGTAGGTAGGAACTGTAGGTACAAACACGAACTCGATGCGGTAGGCCTCTCCCAAGATTAAATTGAAATGGAACAACAATAAAAATCAGGATAATGATGATGGAAGCAGTGTGTGGTTTAGAGGATCACGTAGTAGTACGGTTGAACGCACAAAAGATAAAAGCAAGAAGATGTTAGAAGATGAGATGATTCACATTATTATTATGCATATGACTTGATTTTTTTTCTTGAGAGCAAACAAAAAATTAATTGAGAATGTTGTGTGTCCAAATCTCCCACCCAGACATTTCACCGTCCACTTCATTTTACCAGATGTAGTAGTTGTAGTAGTAGTAGTAGCCTTTTGTAATAGGCATATGTGTAGAAATGAAATTGTTACTTGAGATTTGACGAAGAGAATCATGATCACCAACAGTTTTTCGTAGTTGTCTGAGACCAAGTCCAAATAAATACTTGACATTACTCATTTTACTACAATGGCTACTGCCTTTGCGCGTCGTACAATAACAAATTTCTGTCGTGATCAAAAAAATTAAGTTGGTGCAACTGACACAGTAAAAAATGGAGCGGTAGAACTGCATCAGAAGGAACTGCTTTGCATTGGAAAAGAGCATTTATGTATCTTTTTATTTTTTCATGATAATATTCATAGAATGAGAAATGAACAGAGTGAGATTATTGCGTCGGACTTTGTGAAAAGCAACAAGCCTTTTTCCTCTTTCTAAAAAAAGGTTGTTTTTGAGTCAGTCAGTCAAACGTAAGAAATCCTCCAGTCCGCCAGACAGAGACATTTTATTATATCTTTATACGTTCACCACCATCAATATTAAGTTTAGAGTAAAAAACAGAATTACGTAAAAAGAGACAGTAGGTTATCTAAAGTTGTGTAGGGCATGGCATGACATGGCAAGGCTATCATTCCCAGACAAATTGTTATCATAGTAGTAATGAAGAAATGAAGATGCATCAGCATATTACAGCAGTTATATGCATGCACACACGCTCTTTTGTATGCCTACGCACATGGTGATGGCATTGGCTTGCACTAATTTAGTGCATCCTTTAAGTTAACCTCTATATACAGTTACACGTACATCTATCTCTTTTTTTAACACAAAAATAGGGTGCTTGACTTCAGGATATTTATGTCTTACTTTCTTTAAAACTTATCTGTAATGGCAGTTAAAATTGGGTACAGTTAAATGTATTCAGTTTAAATTGAGGAGTGTGAGAGAACCTCTCTACACGTAGCAGAAGAGTACAAAACAGGACATACCTACCCGGTTGCATGCTTTCTTGGTATTGAAACTTTCCTGCATATAATTATCATTAATAATAATAGAAAACTTGTTGCGACTGCTGCAGTTGCTACTTTTGGACTCGTTATAAAAATGCAAGATGCATCTCGAACTGCATGTGCAACGAAACAGGAAGAGCCGTGAAAAAAATTATAATAATAATATTATTATTATCAAATTATAATCTTGTTGGTCTGCCTGGTCACAAATGTACCATGTTAAAATAGTTGACGATCAAAACTAGAAAAAAAATAGCTAAATGCACTGACACTGGGACTGGGACAGACAGGCACATCAACAGTAGTTATACAGTTGAGTGTCATCTTGTCTTCTTGTGTCCTTTCATTTTATTGTTATTTCTGGGTGAACATTATTATTATCATCATCATCATCGTGAGAGACGACAGACGTTTGTTCGTTAATGTGCTCGCTTGTGTTACTAAAAAAGGACATTATTTACAAACCACACAAACCCAAGTTTTCATGTGACAAACAAACCTTTCCGTGTTCCTTCATAATTGACAACAGTAACAACAGGGATTCATGCATAATACGCAGGTGCTTTTTATGTTGTAAGGTGGTGGCGGTGGTAGTGTGATGTGATCAAATCCAATCATACCCAACTAACTTAAACATGCCCGTTCGTTGTTTTGTCTCGTACATCAGCTTCCAATAAGCACTCCAATCCAATTGAATAAAGACATTGTCATTAGGGCAACGAATAATATTAAGATATCAATGAACAAGTTTTGAAACTCTTGCAATCAGGATAAAAAGTAATGACTGGCCACTATAACGATAAATGTCGTTTCCTCACACAGAAACACATATATCTAAATATCGAGAGAGAGTAAAACAGCTAAGACTTGACTCGTCTGTCAAATTATCATATTCTTCAGGGTCACCACCACCACCACACAACAATTGATTTCATGAGCAAGTAGAATAAATTTGTACTTGAAGTACTCTTGGTTGGTTATTTAGATAATCAAGTTGACACAGCAAAGTTTCCCTAAATACATTATTATTATTGTGCAGATAATTTTATCTGTACAATGCTCCTTCTTCATGAGTCTTCACGACCAATACGTGACTCCATCTATTTTTTTTCTGACATCGTCCCTGTCTTCTTTAATATTACGAACGACACCATTTTGCATAGATCTCTATCTACCTCAACAATTTTTTGTCGCATAAAATGAAATTGATAGAACAGCATTAGCTAGGCATGGAAGATGCAGTTTTGATGTCAAATTACAATGCATCATATGCAAGATATAAAACTTTAAAATGAAGATAGTTACATGCATGTTTAAGATAAAAAAAACAGCAGGATTTACAGGGTTGTTTTTCTACTGACTACTGTGGTGGTGGTTGTGATATTTGCATTAATGCATCCATAAAATGTTCAGGATTCATCTGGTCAGATCAAAAGTGCATAAAAGTGCAGCAGTCGCAGCAAGATAATAAAGATTTGTTTAACTGCCTGAAAATTTTTTAGGGGTTGGAGAGATTGAATGGTTAAATTGAAATCAGGACGAAATACCTTATAAGAAAGTTGTTGTACCGGGCACAGTCTGGTAAGAATTATTGATATTAAGTAGGAAGGCGTGCAGTGCACACACACCTCAACCCTCTCTCTCTCTTCTCCGTGTAGGCATCCCGTGAAATACAATATGATGTGAGGAGGTATTTATTTTTCCCTTTTTTCTAGACAACTTTACTTGCATTTTTTGGCATGTGAAACAACAACCTTTCTCAAGGTACTCTTCACTCGTTTTTTTGACTAGACCATGCAATTCCTGTTTCTCCCTCCTCCTCCTTCTTGCACACTTTTCTATTATTATTGTTATTAACATTTCGTTAGTGGAGGTATTTTGTGCCTTTTGCTGATTATGATGATGGTCGTAAGTGAGTGAGGTGTAATTTTGAAATACAAATTTGGACGTGGCGTGTTTGGTCGGCTGAACGGGTGCACCTGACTAAACTTATAAAAAACGTTTTCCGTGTGGATACATGTATATGCATTTTGTTTACCGGCAATTTAGTTTCATAAATGCGCATTATATGCATTATCGCAAACTGTTACGGTTAAGTGCAGGTACGATGAGGAAATCTGATGCTGGTGATGATGATCATGGAGAAGCATTGCCCTAGGGCTATTTTTGCCTGAAAATATTTTCCACTAAAATATCATTTTGGCTACATCAAACATGTGTACATTTTAAACTCATCTCCTCACCCACTGCGTATATGCATATTTTTATCTATGCATATGAGAATCTCGAGAAGAGCTTCAATAAAATATTTAATACCGAGATTGACCACTCTTTCTCTCTCCACGGGGTCTTGTTGACACTTAATCTGATTATAACATGCTGTGACAAAGGTACCAAACGAGAGATGATGATAATGAGATAATGTGCTTTCGAAAGATTATAATGATGATACCATATTGCTGAAGTCTATTCATCTTACTTTCCAACTCGCCACCAACATGTTGCACTGGTGAGAAGTTCAATTCTTCTTTTTGGACTACCACAACCGCACCTTCGTGATCATCATTATCATCACTGTCTTATGCTCAAGTTTGACATAGATCTTGTCTCTCACCGTGTGAAGATGAGATGCATTGATGAAAAGACAGAAAGTATTTTATTCTACACATGTAACACATGTACCTACATCCTCCATATTTTTCCCCATCAAGAAGCTCATAACAAAGTTATAATTTAAGAAATCATATTTGAAAGAATGATTGTCCAAATTCTAGAAGCTGGTGTGAATAAAAAAAAACTAAAGATACAATACTCTGCTTACACAAGTTACACAACCGTTATATACAATGAACTTGAACATATATACATGAACTGTTTAATTTTATGTGTTCACTCATGTGTGTTAGTTTTGATGGCAAACCTCTTCCTCCTGATTATAAACTACAATTTCTCTATGAGAGTGCAGGGCTAGGCTCATCATCATCACCTTTGCTATCTTGAGAATCTTATAATTAAATTATTCATCATCTGGTAGACTACATTTACATTTTACAACCACTGATATTCTAACAATGATATAAGCATACTTTACTTATTATTGTTTCTTCTCAAATAATCATTTAGACAAACAAACTTTATGACATGGGTTTTTAAAATAGTGGAATAGCAATAGAGTGCAATAGGAGCTTCACTGCATTTTCATCCACAAACAAATGCTCATTCTAGCCAGTATTCTTTGTTGAGAAATATTGTGCAAACCTTATTTTTGAATTTCCCATGTTTTCAATTAACACTTTTTACCTTATTTGCCCACATCGTCGGAAGTTGTTTTTGTAGCCAACAATAGCGTAATATGCCATTATGCAGGAATGGTAGACTGACCAGCAAAACTGGATGTGAATATACACAGTAAAGCTTGTTGAGAATAAGCGTGCGAATTTTTGAAGTTTAAGTTAGCCCTTTGATTACAAGGTTTAACTAGCTGTTAAGTGCTAGTAAGTATGCGGTAGTCATCATTGTTAGAATAAACAGCAACGATGATGAGTGTCTATGACTCATGAAGATTTATATCTGACAAGTATTTTGTAAATGAACCATATTATTATTATTTTTATTAGCAGATGACCTCGACCAGGTCTACTCTCTACTATTTTAGCACACACACACATAGTTTAGAAAATGAACTCATCAAAAATATGCGCACGGCTGCAACTTTTGTAAATGTGGTCAAGCTGTTACAGTTTCTTTTTGTTCTTCACACTAATACTATCCATTTCTTGTCTTTTCCTCATGGATGCATTATATAGTAAGCAGTGCGAAAAGCCAACTGGTTAAAAAAACTGCTAGGAGCGTAATGAAAAATTGCATCTGAATACCGCACATCTCTTCTGTCTTATTCCACGAAGATGATTAGGTATTATGATGATTACCTTTTTATAAATACAAGAAATATTATACCTTTACCCATGCTCGACAATTTTCCTTGTTTCCCTTATTATTTGCCAGACAAGTTGTTAGCTGCGCATAATTTATAAAACTGAACTTTGGAATAAAACAAAAGGAAATATTTTATAGCACATAATATTGGACATAGGCTATCTTCATAATATTTTAGCTTTAAGGACAAAAATTAATAAAAATTTCATTGTTTAACTTGTACTAATAACAATCAAGCATCAAGGGAAGGAGGTTCTTCAATGAGAAAAAATATGTTAATATGGGCATACATCTTAGTTCAGAGGTTTTATTTTTACGATGCCACTTTAAGTACGTTCAAATAAACAAGACTTGGAAAATGCTTGCATGATGGCCAAAGTCAAAATTCAATTTATTTCTGTCGAGATAAGTACAAATTCCATTATGTTTTATTCTATCTAATGTAAATAGAAAGGTATATGCAACAGTTTAATAATAATAATAGTAATAATAAATTGAGTGCACATGGGATGCGTTGACTGTTGACTGCTGCTGCTGCTGGATGAGATATAAAAAGTTAAGCTTGTCAAAGTAAACAGTAATTCAAATACAGACAGCAGACATGCAGCGTTTAAATAAGGAAATCGTATGACACGTGTGCTGCCGGTATTTAACTGAAATTTGTGTGATAATATGCACCTGTAGTACTGCTCTTTTTTTTTGATTGGCAATAATAGCAATGTTATAAGTACCGTCTGCATCAGCAATTCATGCCATTGATGATTACAGTAGTGTGAATAGGTATTTGAATTCAACTTTGATTATCCCATCTCATTGAAACGACCATGCATCCACCGAATTGAGGATGTAATTTTGATGTCCTTGCTGGAGTATATCTTATCGGACTTTTTTTGTTGTTTTCAAGCTAATAGCTTAGTAGGTCTTCTATACTTTGAGGAAAATTGAAGCTAATAAATATTGACATGCTGGACGCATACCTACAAGGAAATATTATTAGTTTGGAAATTATCAAAAAATTACACGTTGGAGAATGTTCAAACGAAAATTATTCATTCTGTGTGTTGTACGACATCCTCTTACATGAAAACCAATCTTCATCGTTGCTACACACTGTCAAGTGGAAAAATCCTTTACAAAGGACGGGCACAACAGTAGTAATAGTTGCAACAAATAAATTTACATTAGACTAAAAGGTGAACCATTATGCTTTTGTATTTTATTCTGTAATAAATTGCCTACCCCACACATTTGCATGGTTATGATGACACATGAATGGAGTAGACTTAAATTTATAATATAGGCTCTGGTGTGTAAAATGACACCAGAATCCTCCACTACTAGTTCATTATCTTCTCGGTTGAATGTATTAAGATAAATATTTATCATCAACTAAATTTTGTCTTTATTTTTTGAATAAAAAAAATTCTCCCAGGTCTGCAGTGCAAAAATCACTATCTTTCACATGAATACCTTGAGCAGCAAAGCTTGTAAAGTGATATTATATGGATTACATATCTCCATCTCCATATATTGTAGTTTTCAATTCAGACGATAGAACACTCATTATTTTTTATACTTTTTTACAAACATTTGCAAATGAGAATAGAACAGAGTAAGATTTTGATATAAAGTACATTTTTAAAGGAGACAAGTTCTTTAACTTTGACATTCATAAACGCACACACATTTGTACATACACATATCTTAATGCATGCGTCCTCCTGCTGCTGCTGCTGTTTGTAAAGTAGTTGTTGGCTGCTTCTCAAGGCCTTCTCACTGGGTCTTTTCTACGAATACGGATGAACGTATGGATGGTCTGGTGCATGCATTCTGATAAATCTTCCTTTTCTGTTTCTTCATGACAAATGATGTCTGTGTGTGTTTCTCTCGCAGTGAGATGCAGTAGTAAATATTAAAGGGTAATTTTATATACAAAAGCCCTTTTATTTCTGACATGATCTATGTGTGACTGACTTTCTTAGCGATAATGATTCTCTCTTTCTACTTTCATGGTAAACATTGTAGTTGACCAACAACACACTGAACTAAAATGACCTCATGATGAATGCAGGTGGATAAATAGATGGACTTTTTAATTCTCCCCAATTTTAAAATCCTTGTTTTTGCTGGTACAAGCTGAAGACATCCCTACAATATCCATGTTCAGATTTTTAAAACCTACTACTACACTAACTATTCTGAGGAATCTTGTTAGACATTGAACATTGACCACTGTTATTGTAGTAAATAATTGCGCATTTTTTTAAAAAAAACAGGAAGATTTAGATGGTTGCAAATAAAAAGGTATTATGTAAATTAAATTCATTGATGGGCGAAACTTTGAATTGATTTGACTTAAAGAATGTATGACATGCATATTATTGCAAATAGATGCTGTCATCATCACGTACACTAATGCATCCTCTGATAATACACTTTTTTTCTAACAAAATGCATCCACTTTAATACCACCACCGCCAACTAAAGGTTAATGTGATGTTTTGTTACTTGTATGTATGTATGTACTCATTTCGTTGCAATATCAAATTCATGCATTTTTCATCTTGTATGCATTCACTTAACCTTCCAAAACTGAAAATGGCAGTGGTATGTTTGTCGCTTTCTTGTTCCACTCCTTATCTCCTTTAAAATATCTACTTCTTCCACTTCAACGTTTGTAATGTGTCTCGAGTTGGGATAGGCTTAATAAGTTGGGGGTCTTTTTAAGTTACACATTACATGCTTTTCTTTTGAAATTCACTCGTCATCATCATAGCATCATACATACAATCAACCTTTTTCCCTGTTTGATTTAACTTTTAAAATCAAAGATTCCCTGCTTTGCACTCAACCTTGAAAAAATGCTAAAATATTGGTAATGAAACGAAAGCCATAAAAAAGCTTAATCTCTTTTAGACATTTCATTGCAATACACACATGTGCCTATATGACGATTCTAAGCCATAATTATAGTATAGTGGATTTATGAAGACCGTGCATTAACCGTAGAGATTACCTCTGGAATCTTAAGTGGGCCCAACAATTCTATCAAATTAAAACTTTTAAGCGTTTTTCATATAAAGATTTTTACTCGTGTACAATGCACTCAAATCTCCCGACATCTAATCAAATGCGATTTTTTTATTCCACTTCCTTGGCAAGGAGATGTGATTTGATTTTATGGTTGATGATCTGGCGGAATAAAAGTCAGAGTTGCATCAATGATTATTATTACTATTATGATGGCTTAAAGAACACACTTTTACGTAACTATAATGAGCGACAGTGCACTGTGTGTAGCGCAATGCAAATTACATGAATACAAAGATATAGCTCACTAATCCATCACATCAGCTCAGCAAGAGCTTATTTTCTGTTTGCATTTAAGAAGTGATAGGACAAGAGTGCAGTGCATTCAAAAGTGGAAGGATGCAACTCTAAAGCAGCTTTATCAGCGACAGTATTAAATGACTGTCTTTTGACTTTACAGTTTTTACTCCTCATTAAACAGGTCTATATTCCACTTTCCTGCCTGTGTGTGTATGCTGGCTGCGATGGGAGATTGCGAATGCGAATTTTGGATGTGTGTAGTAGTAAGCATGTAAAATGCGGACGGTGATGATGATGACAAGGATTTTTATATGCACCAGCATCAAAATCTGGTTTGACTTCATTGGACAACAGACGACAACAAACGGTTGAACTGCATCTTGATGGTGCACGTAGGTATACATTATAAGCATGTACACTCTTATCGAAATACTTTCATGATGATGTGACATTTATACAGAAAATGTGGTTGTTGTACCTAGTATGCATATAAATGAAGGAACGCAACTACAACGAGTATGTATCTATGTAAGTTTGCACAAACTGCAATGGTAATAATAATAATAATAGTAATGACATTATTTCTCCGTTGTCAATCTATGTTTGCCTGTCTACAGCATTTGCAACTTCATATCTTTTTGACAAAGAAGGAATTTCACATAGGTATGTTACAATTTGCATTATTTGGTCACTTGTCTGATGTGTGTACTCTGTTCTCTGCTGATGCATTTATTCTGCTTGACTGTCCAAAAGCTTGTTTCATTTATCTTGGACAACTTTGGCTCGTCGATTCGTCTTCTAATCCCCTGTCATAGCAGGTTTCAATACCTATATGGTCATGTCAAGACAGTGAAGAAGCAGAAAATGACAGAGATTGTTGTAGCAATAATAACAAAACAGAGATTTACAATATATCATAATAATAGTAATAATATACTTTTAATTTGTACACGGCCAGGAGGAATCATAAAATGCTCACAGCCAATCTTAGGCAGTATTTAAAAAGCAATATCAACGTTTATGGTCTTAACTCACAATCAGAGTCAGTTTAATTTCATCATTTTGCTATTTTTCTTTACTGGTCCAACTTGTCTCAAAGCAAGTCAGTCACTCAAAATCAACGGATTCATTTCGTTTGCTTTTTTTTGCTTTTGGAACTGCATAAGGGAATTCGCAAGTTTTGCATTCCTTCAGATTTATGACCATGATGGAATCAAGTTGTTGCTGCTGGTGCTAGCTAGCAAACTAATACAACAGCTTGTTGACTGCAAAAACTGAACTGGTGAATACAGAGCCTAGCTTCCACATTTGGGAAGAAGACGACCAGTTTAGTCAAATGATGACTTGCTGGCCACAGCGTCATTATAGTGCACAATCTCAGTATAGAATCAGTAGTTGATTATGCATACGCATTCGCATGTGTACATACACAACATAATAATAATCAAGTCATACATAAACTCGAAAAAAAATTTTTTTTTTCAAATGTACAATCTGTGCACTTTGATATCTCTGGTATAGAGGTATGTACATATATATGTATGTATATGTGTCCATAATACTAAGTAGGTAGTAAAACAACTATCATTCTATGACTTGTTCACATGTATGCTTTTGCTTGCATGCATGCAACCATGCAAGCATTATCTCAATTTTTTGCTATTATAGTCGTTGAAAAGGATTGTTTAATGCACATTTCTGCTCAGTCTGTGCGAATCCTTCTTTTCCCACTTTTCTTCGTTGTTGATTCAGGTTGGTGTTGCTGCTGCGTTTCTGCGATCATTTTTTTTCCATTTGACTTTTCATTTATGTTTGTTTGTTTGCGCATATTATGGCAAAGAGTACACTATATGCAGTTAGCATAATGGTGCTGGTGGAGTTGTAAAAGTTGGAGCTTCACAGTCAATAGTCAGTATATACATGTTTTTTGCATGCATGTACTATCATAATGCTAATAGAGAAAACACGTAATTTGTTATGGTAGGAGTAATTCAGTTATAATGGTAACAAACGAGCTATATTTATATACAAAACCATTTTACAATCAGTGTCAGTACCAAGTTGAACTTCTAAGAACACGTACATAAATACGTATTTCTATACTATTCTTATTCCGAGCACAATAAAGAGGATCACTTTGGGAAGAAACACTTTAAACGTGAATGTCTTCTTCTTCTTCTTCTTCATCATCATACGGTAAATAAAGGTGAGGGTGATGTGATATGTACATATGCACTTTTAAAAAACGCGTACTGATGTGTATGCAAATTTTATATCGGATCAGTGCATGCCAGTTTAGTACTCTAGATTAAGCAGCAACACAAAATGCAACATTTCTTTACACTTGTGCCAGTGCCAATTTCGGCTTAGACTTGGTTGTATAACAACAATAATAATATTGTGCATGCACACATGCATGCATTTTTTGTATCAATGCCACAACTTGCAAAAAAAACCAAAGTCATCATCATCATCTAAAGTGTTCTTCCTTTGTTTGGCAGTTGTTTTGGAACGTATTTAAAGAAAAATACGCAAATATAATATGTTTTTAACAAGTAAAAAAAGAAGTAATTTCATAAGTTAAGTTTGATGAGTTACAAATATAATTATTATAGTACTCTCATTTACGACATTTACAGCCGACAACCGGCTTTAGCTCAACCACGTTGCTCCTCTGGACACATCGGAACCGTTCAACTATTATTATTATTCAAGTGCATGTTGAGTTGCTCGGTTTGGTCATTGGAGTAATATATTATACAAAGCCAGAGTGCAACTTTTTCCTCCAAAAAAGAGCCATTTTCAGTTGAATACATATGCATTTTCAATCTGAAAAAGTGCAATTGTGGGTGGTGATAGTAGTGGTGAGCTATACACTGTATACGAAAAGGAAATGGATGCGGCAAGTGAGTGGTAGTGGTGGTGGATTTTAACGAACAGCAACTATGTTTGGTTGCGGTTACCCTCAACCTCAAAGCTACCCTTTCCTTGGTTGCTGTTAAACTCATGTTCGTTAGAGGCATCCAAAGTCTTTCACTTGTTCTACTGCGTGTGCCTCCGTTTGTGCTTGCACCGTGAAAATACTATTTTTGAACATCCGTCCAATGCTACATCCTTTCAAAAAAAAAAGTTTTATTGCAGTAGTGCTTGGATTTTAACTCGTGGAATGAATCACACAAGTGACCTTAATAACTCTATAAAGCATACATTTTCATTTTAAATTATTTTAGTGACCGGTGCTACCGGTGTCACCACTGACAAGGCCATGTATGCTTAAAAACAATTTAAATGCAAGTGTCATAATTAACATGGATTGAAAATTCAAAGTATTTTTCTATGCTTGGAGATTGACAACTGGCTCACCTTAAGCAAAAAAATA
This sequence comes from Lepidocyrtoides sp. E14, assembly GCA_027743805.1. NCBI lineage: Eukaryota > Metazoa > Arthropoda > Collembola > Entomobryomorpha > Entomobryidae > Lepidocyrtoides > Lepidocyrtoides sp. E14. Next base: position 1,770 of record JAHZMZ010003765.1, on the reverse strand, counting down.
TGTGATGCTACTAATAACAAAACATAAAGTGTCGATGGATCGCATTCATAAATAAAAATTGTTTTGATTAATCGCGGCTGTGCTACACAGTATAAATAAATTTGTCATTTGGTTTGAGGTGAGAACATTTACTCATCGAGGAAGTATGTTTGACTAGTAGCCGTGCGATATCATTATTATTTGCATAGTGCTGGTTCATCGACATAAGAAACGAGGTCGGAATATTCTATAACCTCCAAGTTAAGGGTCTGTTGTGGATGTAGCTTGGAGTTCAGCAAGAGACAGAGAGATTTCCGTCAAGGATTACAACTTGGTATAGGAATAACTTTTTATAGGTTTTTTACTCGAGTTCTTTGTTAAATTTATTGTTTCTCGTCCTCATCGAATCCTATTAGAAATCAAGGTACTCTTATATAACACAAAGACAGGAAATATTTTGCATTTTGGGATCTACGTGTACTTATATTTGATCAACGAAAACTATTGTGTAATAATAATAATAATAAATACTTGGACTACTGAGTTGTTGCTATACTATGTACTTCAGGGATCGACCTAGTAAATTTCCAAAGAATGGTTTTTAAATGTATGAGCTGAACTTCTTTTGCTGATGGCACGTGAGATTAGGCAACCAAAAATATTTGGCAATATCCGATACTACCACAAAAGTTTTTTTGTGATTCAGGAAACTTTAATGCAAAAATATTATGGAAAGTTTATCCCCAATAGGAGACGACAGATAGCATCAATCTATTTTTTGCTAGTACTTTTCAAATGCCAAAAAAGTACCAACGGTTTCCATCCTGCTGCATAGTAAATACTTAATTGATAGGCGATAGTAGTTCGTGATAACTGTCATCATCATCGGTTATGCTGACTGTCGTCTGTACTTTTTTTTTGCTCTCTTGTTTTCCATTAAACTTCGCATAAAGTACAATTGACGAAAGCCAATAATCAGCGGGTTTTGCAATTCCAAGGTTTTTTCTCTACTAAACCCCTTTCATGCTTCCATGCAGCTGATGATGATAAAGTAACTGATTAGTCGAAAGAGGAACCTCTGAGGCTCCAAGCATAAATAAATACATAATCACTATGAATTTTAAATTAAACAAAAAACTTGCCTTTACTGCGAACACGATGTAAATACGTAGTTGTGTAAATTATTCAATTTTTTCCATATTATCACACAAGTTGTTTGTTAAATTAGTGAGGGCTGCTCTCGACGTCGGTAGTGTGGTTCTGCTACCAAAGCGTAGAACAATACATTTTATGTTTCTTTGTATATTTGTTTGAAGCAACTGCACTGGAAATACAAAAAAAATCGGGAGTGTTTTATGATGAGTACTAGCTCAGCAAGTACGATGGAGCCAATGCGATGGTTTAAAAGAGCGAAAGATACATGCTCTGATGGAGTGTGTTAGATTTAAATAATATAATATTCATGGGCCGTTGAAGGATTAGACGATGATAGTAACATGAATATAAATGCTTCAAGGATCATCAAGCAAAAAGTCACGAAGTCATATTCACCAGAAAAAGACATAAAAAGCAAAAAAAAGAGTTATATAAATACATGTATATATATGTATGTACCTATTGAAGGTATGCTTAAAATGTTCGAGAAAGTCTTTATGCAGTAGCAGTAGTAGCCATAATACGCACAATAGCAATGATCACATAGTTTTTTCAAATAAATTAAACTGTATATAGTGAGGAGGATAAAGATAAAGGAAAAGTGGCGATGATGAGCAAAACGAGAAAAGAGACACT